>ML800874.1:233876-255259 GCA_009831015.1 Picea engelmannii
AGGCCAAGTTCAGTCTAATTTTTTGAGGAATTTGCACACAAAAAGAGGTCCGGATCTGACAGTGGATAAGCCACAATGAATGAATTTTTCACAGAGGTTTTCGTCTATGGAGATCCATGAGAAAAGGTTTGGGTAATATATGTATTTTTAAATCCGTCAAATTGAAATATGTATGTATGTATGGATATGTATATATACATATCCATACATATATATGTATGGACACACACACACACACACACACACACACACACACACACACACACACACATATATATGGACTGAGCCTATGTGTAGAGAACTAATGCCAAATGCTAAATTCGAGGTTGAAAAATTTAATGGTAATAATAACTTCGAATTGTGGAAACTTAAAAGGAGAGATTTGTTAGAAACAACAAGAGCATTGATGGTTGCGTCACTGTGAAAGAAAAATAATATATTATTTACTTTGGAGTTGTATAATTATTTATTTTATTGTAAATAAGCATATGACTGTAAGACATGGTTAGGAATGTGTACCCCAGGTTTAAAATTTCATTGGTAAATTTTAGACATAGACCTAGGTGATAGGGGGGATCATGTTGTATTCCTGGATACATTGAATTTGAGGGAAGTTCCACCGGATTTGGTCATGGTAAAAAGGGGAAAAGTTACGTCAAGAGTCGTGGTTTCAAGCACATAGTTTTTCTTAGCCCATAGATTGCATGAAATGAAGCCTATTCAAAGGCTTGGTGAACTCCATTGTAAATGGGCCTAGAGGTGAGTGGTGAAGGCTTACTTGTTTGTATTGGGTCAAGGGAATGTTCATGTCAAGGCAGAGCATTGAGACTCCATCATAAGGTACCTAGAGGTGAGCATAAAAGTTTCACTTGGGTTGACTTGGCCAGATTTTGGTCAAGGTTTCAAATGAAATTTTTTGAGGTGGAGCATAAGGAATCCATGTTAGAAAAGTGGGGCTATATTTCTATATAGAAAGGCTCATGTGTTTATATCTTTGTTGTGAAAAGAGTACTGGAAAGACAATCGAGTGTTTGAAAATAGATGACAGAGGCAGGGTCACATCCTTGGAACTTGGAAATTATTTCAAGGAATTTGGGATCGAAGGGGCATGTTCAGTAATGCCAAGTTGGAATGAGAGTTGTGGGTAGAAACATTCGTGATATATAGTAAATTGGTCACCATCAATTGAAAAAGTATGGAATATTAAGGAAGAGGTATGAACAGGTCATCTTATGATTACTCAAATGTGAAATTTTTGGTTGTGATGCTTATGTTCTTATCAACATTCTAAGTAGGACCTAGATCAAACATGTAGATATTTTTTGGTTATGGTGATTGTGTTAAGGGATAAAAATTGTGGGATTCTACTGCTCGCAGAATCATCATTAACAGATATTCAGTGTTTGATGAATCTCATCTCATAAAATCAGACATAGTAAAAAATGAAAGGTACAAAGCATGACTGGTAGCAGAAGGGAATTTGGAAGGTGTTGATTTCCATGAAAGTTTCTCATCAATTGTTAAGCTTGTTTCTATTCATGTTATGCTAGAATTAGTTGTGTTACTTGATATTGAATTAGTGCAACTAGATGTTAAAACAATTTTACATGGATTTTTTGGATAGGGAGATGTATTTGGAAGAGCAATACATGTTATTTCATGATCACAACGGAATATTTGTTTGCAAACCTAAGAATTCATTATATGGCCTAAATCTAGAGTAGGAAATGGTACAATATATTTGATTCCTTCATCGCGAGCCAAATTTGTACAATACGTGATTATAACCATTGTGTTTATGGTATGTTCATTATCTTGGTGCTATATGTTATTCTTGTAGCAAGCACAAGCATGTTTGATATTAGTAGGTTGGCTTAATTGGCTAATACATTTGATATAAAGGATCTAGGAGCAGCTCAAACAAATCTTGGGCATGAAAATACGAAAAGATAGGAAATATGGTAAGCTTTGGTTATCACAACATAACTATGTGGAGAAGATACTTGGGAAATTTAGTATGAATAATGTGAAACCAATAAATATCCCTTTGGCTTTCCATTGTAAGATTTATTCAGGTTTATGTCCTAGTAATGAAGAAGAAAAGGGTTATATGTCTCGTGTATAGTATGCTAGTAGGAATTTTGATGTATGCGATGAAATTGTTTGATATTTCACATGCAGTTAGTGTTGTCAGTGGATACATGGAAAATCTAGGTTAAACAGTGAAATGGGTGCTTCCGTATCTTAGAGGAACAAGTATCAACTATAGTGGTTGCAGTGATTTAGTTTTTGGTTATGTTGATTCATAGATTTCGGGAGATTTGGACAAGAGGAGATCTATCTCAGGTTATGTCTTGCATGAATGCAATGATCTATTGGGTAAGTTTGGACTAGTGAAGAATAAGGTGTTATGTGATAGTCAAAGTGTTGTGCATTTGACTAATAGTATAACGTATCAAAATGGATCAAGGAATCATTTTGTTAGACAAGTTATTGATGAAGGTGGAGTGGTCCATACTTGAGAAAATTGTGCATAAATGTTCATGAAACCAGTATTGTTAGAGAAGCTATAGTGGTGTTTGACTTCTCTTGTATTTCAAAAGAGGTGATGAATGGGCTTGGGAAAGATATCAAGTAAATTGTTGTCAATGTGGAGATTGTTAAAATATGATAAAAATCAATTAAAAAAAATGTAAAACTGAAATTTACTTATGTAAATATTTAGTGGTGTTGGTTTACAAACCGGTGGAAGTTTGTATCACTGGTGGTAGTTCTCGTAACTATGTAAAGGTACCAATAAAAACATATATCTATGAATCCAAAGAGATGTATTTTGTGCTGGGGAGTGAGCCTAGCCTATCTTGAATAATAGATATGCCTATACCTTTCCCCGTGGATGTTTCTTTGACACACCGTCATGGTTTTACCATGTAAATCCCATGTGTTATTTGAGTTATTTATTTGTCTTCATTTTCATATTTCTTGCATTTATTATTGTGTTTAGGATCTTAAATACCAACATGGATGTGATAAATACCACTCCTAGTTTCTGTCTGAGATACTCAAATGTTTCTCTTGGAAGAGGTTTTGTAAAGATATCAACAATCCATTCCTTTGTACCAATATATTCTAGCTTGACATTTTGTTTTGTGACTTTCTCTCTTAAGAAATGGTATTTGATTGGAATGTGCTTTGTCTTTGAATGCATAACACGATTATTTGAAATGTTTATTGCAATGGTATTGTCACACAATATAGATATTGGTTGATTATACTCTACCTTAAAGTTCTTCAACGATTTTTTCATCCAGAGCACTTGTGTACAACATATTTTTGTTGCAATGTATTCTGCTTATGTTATGGATAGAGAAATTGATGATTTCTTCTTGTTTAACCAAGACATTAGGTTACCTATCAAGAATTCTCCACCATTGGTGCTCTTTCTATCATCCACACTTCCTGCCAAATCTGCATCTGTATAAGCTATCAATGTAATATTTGTACCTATGGGATACCATAAACCAAAATCCAAAGTTCCTTTTAGATATCTAAATATCCTTTTTACTGCCTGCACATGTGTTTCCTTTGGTGCAACTTGAAACCTTCCAACAAAACCTACTGCCTGAATGATATTAGGCCTTGAAGTTGTCACATATAATAGGTTTCCTATCATTGATCTATATAGAGTTTGATTTGCTTCCATTGATTCATCCTCTTTGCTCAATTTTCTTTCAATGATTATGGGTGTGCTAACAGGTTTACAGTCTTCCATTTCAAACTTCTTCAACATATCCTTAATTTACTTGGTTTTTGAAATAAATATCCCTTTACTATATTTTGTAATCTGTAACCCAAGAAAAAAGGATAATTCACTAAGCAAGGACATTTCAAACTCTTTTTGAATTTCATTGGAAAATTATTTACACGTATCATATTTACTGCCACCAAATATAATATCATCCACATAAACTACAATAACTAATTGATCTTCTCCTTCTATTTTAATATAGATATTGTTGTCTACAATTCCTCTTTTGAAGCCTTGTTCCTGCAAGTACTTGTCAAGTATTGAATCCCATGCTCTAGGAGCCTTCTTTAATCCATAAAGTGCTTTATTCAATCTGAAAACACGATCTTTAATTTTTGACAATAAGAATCCTTCTGGTTGTTCAATGTACACTTCTTCCTCTAGATTTCCATTCATAAATGTTGAACTGACATCCATATGTTACACTTTAAAATTCTTGAAACTTGCAAATGCCAAAAATATTCTAATGGCTTCTAATATTGCAACACAAACAAAGGTTTCTTCAAATTCAATACCTTCCACTTGAGCATATCCCTTACAAACCAGTCTTGCCTTGTTTTTGACTATTTTTCCATCTTCATTTAATTTATTTCTGAGTACCCACTTTGTACCAATCAATTTTTTGTCTTTAGGCCTTGGGAAAAGTTCCCATGCCTATTTTTTCTCAATCTGGTTCAACTCTTCTTCCATAGCATTAACCTAATATTGATCAGTACTAGCCCCTTGACGGGTGCCTAAATTGGCATACTTTCAACACTCGTCTAATATCTTTTTCCTCACCATTTTCCAATAATAATTTCCTTTTTGACACCTTCCTTATCCAATTTTGTTGTGCTTTTCATCAAGGTATGAATCTTTCCCCATATACCATTTTTATGCTATTCTTACATATTTCTTAAGGAACTTGTCACTTTCATGCACACACACTACTATTTAGGATAAATTATAGTGGCTTCCTTACATTAGCTGCAACCCCTTATAGTAATTGCAACTCCTTACAATGGCTATGATTCTCCTATGTTGCTGTGACTCCGAGCACAATACAACTGTTGCAACTCTGTCTGCACTCTTCGTTGCTGCAATTCCAAGTACAACACCGTTGCTGCAATTTTGAGTACAATACCTTGCTGCAACTCCGATTACAAATACCACCAACACAACAATCAATAGTACAGTTGGAATTCACAAAATTCTCTTTAAATAGGAAAGCGACAAGAGGCAAGTGGACAACCGAAAGAGAAATTAGTTTGGTTACTAACCGTCGCTCAACTGATCCGAGTTAGCACATGCTCGATCTTTACTATAATTTGGAAAGGTCAATGTAAATGAATGAAAAATCGATTCTCATGGTTTTCCATCTATCCCTTTGTGTTATTTTAGACATCGGTTGTACTATATAAGAACCTCAACTCCCTAGGCTGAAGGGGGGATTATTCTAGTGATAACATTTGATTGTTATGGTTAATTTCATAACTTTGAAATATAATTTCATTTTCTCTTCATGTTCATGTGATGGTGTGTTGAACGTTTGTGCTATTTTGATCTCATATACTAGTGCCTTGTCTAAGGAGGTAGGCCCCCCTCCTTAGTCAGTTACTTTCTGTATATCAAAAAGTAGGATCTAACATTTCAATTTTGTTCATTTTATTCCGTATTTGTTTTGTTTTCTTAATTTGCTGCAATTCCATAGTCGTAGAACAATTCATTACAATTCAAGTGTGGTTGATGTTTGGTTTCCTTATAATGTGAGTTTTGAGAATTTAAGATGCAACTCAGTTTTGATTCAATCCTTGTAATCTTGCAATCACATGTGTTTCTACAACTCTTGTTGTTTGCGTCATTATAGCCTTCATGACGTAGCTCTATGGCTGCAACTTCTGTTGCCGCAACTCGCATCGTTACATCCTTTTGTGTTATAGATTTGTTGCTGCAACTCACATCATTGTAAATTTTTTGTTGCAACTCCATTGCTGCAAATTTCATTGTTGTAACTTTTGTGCTGCAACTCCATTGCTGCACCTCACGTTGTTTCAACTCTGTTCACAACTTTACGTTATTTTTCTTTCATTCAAAGTTATGATAGTTTTATTCTTCAACAATTTGGGATTGATATTCCTTTGATTTCATGATCTTCATTGGATGTATACGCATAAAATCATTAGAACAAGTACAGATAATCATTATACTTGAGCAAGTCACCATTAGTATAACTTTACTTTCCGCAAGTGTGATTTTTTTTTGCAAGTGTGATTTTATTTTCCGCAAGTGTGATTTACTTTCTGCAAGAGTGATTTACTTTTCTACAAGTGTGATTTATTTTCCTGCAAGTGTGATTTTCTTTTCCTACAAAGTGTGACATTTATCTTCCTGCATTTCGAGACGTAGGATAGTTTGGTGACTTAATTAAAGTATCTTGAAATCTAGATTTGTAACATTAAAAGTACTACAACCCTTTAGTAATTACAACACTGCAACTTGCATATATGGTGCACGACAGTTCGTAAGTAAGATACGACCTCAGATTGATAATTAAATGTACAAATCTTCAGTTGCTCACTAAGTTAATTAGAAGGTAATTGAACAGTTCTTAATTTTTGGCGGGTTTTTTTTTTTGGGGGGGGAACTATCAAAATAATTAGTTGTTGTCTAGTTGTGTGGATTATAATTTTAGTAGAGTGAGTGCTATGATTTCTTTTCAACAATTCATAGATTTTTTTTTCTAATATTTTCTATGAATATCGTTATATATCAACAAGGTAGATTTATTAGTTCATCCAAAAAATCCCGAAAAACTAACAATGCAAGTCAATCACAAGAGGGAAATGAGCTCAATCAATGGAATTACTTATCACCTATAACAAGTTTTCTTGCCAAAAATAATCTTGAATCCTCTCCTCAGGAAGCATAAACTGTACAAGGGTCTCTACACACAAAGGTTCCACTTTTAGAAGAGCATATCAATGAATGATATCACTTCAGAGAGTTCCTTTTTCCCGAGGCACCTTTAGAAGCAAAGGATAGCCCTCAGAAACAAATGACACATGAGGTTGTCAAGGAAGAACCCTCTACTCTCGAATTTCCAATCAGAGAAACAAATGAGGAGACCAAGATGAATAACATCCCTCATTTATCCTTGTCAAACTTTCATGGATTATCTAAAGAAGATCATGATACCTTCCTCTTCGAGTTAGATTTACTTTGAAGAATCTATGACTATGTATTANCAATCAGAGAAACAAATGAGGAGACCAAGATGAATAACATCCCTCATTTATCCTTGTCAAACTTTCATGGATTATCTAAAGAAGATCATGATACCTTCCTCTTCGAGTTAGATTTACTTTGAAGAATCTATGACTATGTATTAGACATCGAGAAATTGAAACTTTTTCCCACCACGCTCAAGAGAGTTGCACTATGGTGGTTCACAGGCCTTGTTAAATATACCATCTACACATGGGAGTAGATGACGAAGAAATTTATGGAAAAATACCAATGCTACTGCAAAGATAAAGAAAGGAGAGAGGATTTTTTTAGAATGATGCAACATGAACATGAGAGCCTCAAAGATTATGTTGAACAATTCAAATATAACTTGTAGAGGGAAAGGCATGGAGATTTGGATCCCGAGACACGGCATGTCTTATTTTTAAGTGGAGTTCGAGATGATTGTATAAAACTCCTCAACCTGAAGGGAGTGGGATATGTTTCTCAGTTAGAGTACGGAATTATCTTGGAACTTTGTCATAAATATTCCAAAGACACATAAAAAACAAGCAAAGGACCAAGAGATATACTGGAAAGAACCAGAAAAATTATTGGAGGTGGAGTTACAAGGGAAGAAATCAGGAACATGTTAGAGGAATTCAAGATTGATATACTTAGTTCCCTAAGATCCCAATTGGATACACTGTAGATGAAGAAGAATAAGGAAGAAACAAAACGAGCTTTGTCCATGTTTTTCCCGAAATGAAGAACGAAGCACCCATGGAAAGAATGTTTGTTGGATCATATCAAGGTTTGAAAAATATGTAGTGAGAACCATGCTACTCACAACTTCCCATCCTTACCAGGACTAAAATATGTCTATCAGAAAGTTGAAGAACCAAAAAAATTATGTTATGTCTCTCAGAAGTGACCCTGGTAGCTGAGACCTCAAGGTAGGATCCAATATCAATCTCAACATTTCAACTCATATTGGACTAATGATTTTATGCAATATGCTTCTCAACCATGGGGTATTCCAACACAAAAATGGGTGGCTCCTCCTCCTCCAAACCAGTTATGGAAATAGTGATGGAGAAACCCTACTGTAGGAGGACCTCAACAACCTATGACACAACCACCTATGCAACTTCTTCCTCCTCCCCAGATGCATGCATCTACATCCTCCCCTCATAGAACATAACAAACTACATAACCCATACCTAAACCCAATAGCAGAAGGTTGGGCCAACCCGTGCAAGATGTTGGACTTGTGACCTACCCAACTTATTCCATCTCTTCCCTAGAATGCAATGATATTCACCTTTGATCCGAGAAGACACGAACCAAAGACCAACCTCATATTAGCATTAAATATTTGAATGAGGATGTCCCAAATGAAGAATCGAAACAAAAACAATCTCAGAAACCTTCAAAAGTTGAGAATTCCCACCTTGAACTTCAAAACCCACCCTATCCAAAACGGATAAACATAGAAAATATTTTACTCAACACGGGTTTGAATTCTTTGGAGAAATTGAGAATGTGTGTGTCAAAATATTTCTATTTCAAGCCATCAAGGATGTGCCTATTTATTCAAAAGCGGTACGAGATTTTTTTTTGAGAAAAGATGGTAGGAAATGAAAGGATCCCCAAACCATCCATGTCATGGGAAAATTGTCAAATTTAATGATGGGGGGATTTCTCTCAACAAAATACTCTGACCTTGGAAGTCTAGTCATTAATGTGAAGATCAATAATACACTTATTAGTAACACATTAATTGACCTAGAGGCTGCCATAAACGTTATGAAACATGATACCATGCAATCCTTATGTCTTACAATGATCCAAAAAGGATCCAGAGAAGACTAAGGACAACTCAGAACTCACAGAAGAAATTCAAGAAGCTCAGAATGGCCTCAACAGAGATAGAAAGGGAAAAAATTCCAAGTTATCAAAACTCAGTTAAAGTGATATCATCATGAAGAGCATGTCACAAGCTTTCCAATGATGCAAACAAATCACCAAACAGAGTTACAGATCGAAATATATTCACGATCAAAGTTTGGTCAACCTAGCCCAGTCAGTAGGGGGATGAGTCAACATCTGTATTGCTGATGTCAACATTAGTACAGATGATTTCAAAATCCGTACAACATACGTGGCACACAAAGGAAGGAGACACGTGTCATGCTGACGTCAACATGGTGATGTGGCAACACTAGAGGCTTCCATGTGTCACTCATATTTGGCATTTTTAGGTCATTTTGTGGACCAACAAAAATGCACCACGTGGTAGTCCATACAACCACATGGAATTATGTACGAATGATGTGGAAGGATGAGTTGGTAGACCGTACACTGGCGTGGTAGGGTAATTATACAGTGGTTGATGTGGCCCAATGGTTGGCTGCCATGTGGCCTAGTCATGGGTTGCCATGTGGTAGTGGGAAAATGCCCAATGACAACCCGAGAACAAATTTTCAAAAAAAATATATTAAAAGGGTTGGCGGGTCCTCCAAATCCGGTGGGACCTCGCCAAATTTGGCGACCAACCGTTATATTTAACCACTGCTAAAGTTAGCGGAAACAACCACATTCAAATATATACATTGTTACAACGAATACCCAAAAGGGAAGGCCCGTGGGCTTGACCCCGAGACTGTCCCCTCTAACCACGCCTTAACATATGCTCCACAACCACTAGGCCAACGACCTCACATTGTTTACATCGCCAAATTTTTTATTAAAAAAGTGAATCCACCCAGTGTTGGAGGGAGGCGCGTGAGGGTACAGACCGACACAGATTTTGAGACATTTTTCTCAACATTTATTGCAGGTTGAAGGGCATGAAAACCAAGACAGAGTTTCTCTTGGGCTTGGGAGTGCTAGAGTCGGATTGAATCTTGGAGACATTCATTTTTGGGTAATTTGATGCCACACATTTAGTGGTTTTGTCTGTTTTTTGATCTGAGCAAAAATTCTGCAGTTTTATTTTAGAATGAGGTATACTTACGTATTTTGCTAAAATTTTTTGTTGAGTTAATAAAAAGGCTTACCCATTTGAGAGCAGGACCCAAAGACATAGTCCACCAGGAACGAACTCCATTATCAAGTTTTTGTGTTCATATTTGATGCTTATTTCTCTTCATTATTGAGATTTTCCTTCTTTAATGGTGTACTTTAATTTATGCTCATTTAATGCAATTCTTTATAAGTCACTTCGATGAAAAGATCTTGGATCATGTTGGTATCAGAGCAGTCATCTTTGACTTGAATTGTTGCGTGTGAATTATTACTAGGGCCAAGCATAAACAAGGTGAAGGAACTCTTAATACTTTCAATCCCAAAGTTGGTCACGCATCCCGAAGGAAGAAAATGGTAGAAGAGGACAAGCATGATGAACATGAGAAAAAATTCTATATGGTCTTTTATCGCATGTCAGAAATGGTTGAATGAATGTATGGAGACTACGAGAAGAGGATGAAGAAGAAAGGGAAGAAAAAGGAATCACATGTTGATGATGATGCTTTAGTAAATCAAGGGGCTGGAGGAGACCCTCCTGAGCCTCCATCTTCACCATCAAGTTCTAGTTCTTCTTCCTCTGAGCTTTCTCATCATTCTAGCCATAAAGCCTCTTTTAAGAAACCATTATTAAAGCTTGATGTAAAATTTGCTTTACCTATGTTTAATGAAGATGCTAATCCTGAAAGGCTAGATAATTGGATCTGACAGGTTGAAGTATATTGTCGTTTTCAACATATTGATGAAGAGGAAGTTAAAGTGCAACTAACTTCTCTTCAGTTGGAAGGCACCTCTCTTGTATGGTGGGAGAGAAAACTTCAGGACATAAGTAAGTGTGGTAATATTCTTTTCTCATGGTTGGAATTTAAATCAACGATAAGGAAACAATTTTATCCATTGGGTTATTTACATAAAGCAATGATGGAATGGACTTTAAGACAAAGTAAAGGTCAAACTGTACAAAGTTTCACAGAAGAATTTAGGAAGAAAGCTCTTGCATTAAACATTCCTTTGGATTCTTATGAAACTTTAATGAAGTATATTGGCACACTTCATAGTTATATTCGTCATACTTTTCTATCGTTTAACCCCACCAATCTTGACAAATTTTGTGTGCAAGCCACTCACCTTGAGAATAGAGGAAAACATGTTCAAGAATATCCCACAAAGAAAACTTCCAGTCTCCCACATAATCCATTTAAGAAGTTTAAAAGGAAGGACAAGAATACAACCACAGTGAGGAGAGAAGGAGGAAATACATCTTGCACTCATTTCAAGAAAAGTGGTCACGATGATGAACACTATTGGAAACTACATCCAAAGAAGAGACTGAAACAATTCAGTGGAAAGGGGAAGACAAAAATCGTTTCTACAGTGCATCAAGATCTTGGTTCTGATTCAAGAGATGAAGGAAATATCACATTGGTTGGAGTACAAGGTAAAGATTCCCTTCATGCTAGTTCAAATTCCAATAATGAATCTCATGATGATGAATGAAAGAGGAATGAATTATTTCACATAAGAGTTGTATCTAAACACACTAAGATAGATACATTTTTTGATACGGGTTCCCAAGTAAACTTGATATTTGGAGCACTTGTCAAAAAGATGGGTCTTGAAATGAAACCACATCCAAATCCTTATCCTTTTGGTTGGGTATGTGATAAATAAAAATTTAATGTCAGCAAACGATGTAGGGTCATATTTTCTATTGCTTCAAATTTGTTTGATGAAGTGGATTTGGATGTTGTATCACTTGATATATGTGGAATAGTGTTGGGGAGTCCTTATCTTTATGATAGAAAAACAATATTCTTTCGTCATGAGAACAAATACCACCTTACTAAGGGGGGAGTGGAATATATTGTCAGAGCTTACAACATGAGGGTAAACACAACACTTGTTAGTGCAGGACAAGTGAAGAGTCTCATAAACACTAATAAGAGATATGTACTCATGGTCGTAAGAGAGAAATATGTCGGAACATCCGACGCTTTCCAGGGATGTGATCCTTATCATAAGAAAGAATTAACTTATATTGTTTCTAAGTATGATGATATTTTCCAGGAACCAGATGGATTACCTCCTAAGAGGGAAATCCAACATGAGATACATCTTCAGCAGGATTTGCCTCTTCCTAATGTGGGCATGTACAAGATGCCAGTTGTGGAGATGAAAGAGACCAAGAAGAAAGTACATGGATTATTGGATCAAGGGGTCATCAACTCATATCCTTGTGTTTATTTGATCATGATGGTGCCAAATAAATATGACACATGGATAATGTGTGTCGATTACCGGGCCTTAAATAAAATCATAGTGAAAAATCGATACCCTCTTCCTCGTATAGATAATTTACTTGATCAGTTAAAGAATGTTGTTTATTTCACTAAGTTGGATTTGCGCAGTGGATACCATGAGATCAGGGTTGCAGAATAGGATGCATGGAAGACTTCCTTTAAAACCAAACATGGATTGTTTGAGTGGTTAGTTATGCCGTCTGGGCTTTGTAATTCTCTGACAAATTTCATGCGTGTGATGAATGATGCATTCAGGCCTTTCCTATATGATTTTCTGATTGTATATTTAGACGACATTCTTATTTGTAGTGGGACTTGGGATGAACATGTGAGGCATGTAAAGAAAGTATTGGATACTTTGCAAAGGGAAATTTTGTATGTAAAACTGTCCAAATGTGAATTTGGTAAGACTGCACTTGTGTACTTAGGTCATATTGCAGGAGGAGGACAATTAAAAATTGATCCTTCCAAGATTGATGTAATTGTAAATTGGCCTGAGCCCAAAAATGTAACTGAGATACAGATCTTCTTAGGTGCATTTCAGTATTGGAGGAGGTTCATTTCAAACTTCTCTTTCATAGAAACTCCTTTGCATGCCTTAACCAGTGTGAAGAACACTTTTCAGTGGGGAGGAAAGTAACAAAAATCTTTCGACACTTTGAAGGAAAAGATCAGTACCGCACCAGTATTAGCACTGTCGAATATTCAACAACCCTTTGATATTGAGACATATGCCGACATATACGCCATGGGTGCAGTATTGATGTAATATCGTAATCCTATCTCTTACCACTCTACAACTTTTAACCAAGTTGTTGTTAACTATTCTACATATGATAAAGAGTTGTATGCATTAGTTCAAAGGGTAAACAAATGGAAACACTACTTGTTAGGGAAGGAAACAATCATACATACAGATCACCAACCCTATAGTATTTCCAAGCACAAATCAAACTGCAACAATCTCGACACTACAGATGGATGGGTTTTCTACAACAATTTCATTTGGTAATCAAGTACAAAAAGGGTACAAGCAACAAGGTAGCTGATATGCTTTCTAGACCTCCTATTCCTGCTTCTATTATTTTGAAGAATACTTCTTTATCTCATTATAGTTATGTGGAACAATATTCCATTGATGAAGATTTTAAAGAAGTATATGAAAATCTAACCCATGGTGTACAGGTAGAGAACTATTGTCTGCAGGGAAAACTACTCTACCATATTGGAAAGATATGTATTCCTACAAGTGAATGAGTCCATGTAATACGAGAATCTCACACTTCTCTTGTGTCTAGGAATTTTGGAGTAGGAAAAACTATGGCTCATTTACATAGGTTTTGTTACTAGCCTCAAATGAAATGAATTGTAACTAAATATGTAAAGGGGTGTGTGATGTGTTCTACTTGTAAGCCCACTAATAGAAAACTGGGGCTATACTCACCACTACTTGTTCCATCCCATCCATGGGAAAGTATCTCCATGGATTTTGTAGGGGGTTTACCATTGTCGAAAGGGGGTCATGACTATTTGTATGTTGTAGTGGATAGGTTCAATAAGATGTGTATCTTAATGCCATGTAAAAAGTAGATTACTACCGAACAGACTGCTAATCTCTTCTTTCAGTATGTTTGGGTTCACTTTGGGTTACCCACATCCATTATCTCGGATCAAGATACTTGATTCCTTGGGGATTTTTGGACAAGATTGTGGAGAATGATGGACACCAAGTTGAAGAGGAGCACTGCTTTCCATCCAAAGACCGACAGACATACATAGGTTGTAAACTGAACAATGGTACTTTTTCTTTGAGGCTACTACAGAAAGCATCCCAAGTTATGGGATGAACATATAACCTATGTACAACATGCTTACAACCTAGCCTTACATTCCTCCACTCAGTGTTCTCCTTTTGAGACATGTTTTGGGTACCTACCTAAGGTTCCTTTGGACTTGATGTATGGGAGAGATGCCGATTCAAATGAAGAAAGAAATGAAGACATAGCCCAAAAGTTCATCCAGAGGATCCAACATGTACACCGGGTAGCTCAACATGACAAACACAGGGTTGATCATTAGTTCCAGGTTGGAGACCAGGTATGGATTCACATCAACAAGGAGATATCGAAGGGTGAAGGAAAGAATCTCAAGCCCATTCATTATGGACCCTTCACCATTTTGGAGAAAAGTGGTACCAATGCTTTTCATCTGGATCTTCCACCTTATATGCAGATTTAATCAGTTGTAAATGTAGAGAACTTGAAACTTTTTGAGCCTCCCATGATCATGGATAAGGGAGGAAGTTTCAATACCTTCAGTTGATGAGTTTTCTCCTGAGTACTTGGATGATTTAAAGGAGTATATCATCTTGGATATAAGGATAAGGACTTCACGCAGGGGTGATGTTGATTATCTTTGAGTAGGCTTAAAGGGAACACATCCAAGAAAGGCAAACTGGATTGAGAAGGACAAGGTGAGGGAACTCTTCCCTCACTTATATTTTGATTGATGAAATATTTTAGCGTTCCAAAAATCTCTCAGTGGGAAGGCGTGATCCAAAAAGGATCCATAGAAGACTAAGGACAACTTATAACTCGCAGAAGCAATTCAAGAAGCTCAGAATGGCCTCAGCAGACAGAGAAAGGGAAAAAATTCAAAGTTCTAAAAACTCAGTGAAAGTGACATAATCACAAAGAGCGCATCACAATATTTCACGGTCAAAGTTTGGTCAACCTAGCCCAGTCAAAACGGGGATGAGTCAACATTTGTACTGCTGATGTCAACATCAATACAAAGGACATCAAAATATGTACAACATACATGGCACACGTAGGAAGGTGACGCATGCCATGTTGATGTCAGCATGGTGATGTGGTTGCACCAAAGGATGCCATGTGTCACTCATATTTGGAATTTTCAGGTCATTACATGGACCAGTAAAAAAGCACCACATGGCAGTTCATACAACCACGTGGTAGTTGATACGGTGACAAGGCAGGATGAGTTGGCATCTAAGTTGGAAAACCGTACGCTGATGTGGCAGGATGAGTTGGAATCTAAGTTGGAAAATCGTACGTTGATGTGGCAGGGTGATTGTATAGTGGTTGATGTGGACCAATGGTTGGTTTCCACATGGCAGTGGGAAAATTCCCAATAACAACCTGAGAATGGATTTTAATTTTTTTTTTTAAAAGGGTTAATGGGCCCGTCAAATATGGTGGGACCCTGCCAAATCTGGCGACCAACAATTAGATTTAACCACTACTAAAGTTAGCAGAAACAACCACATTCAAATGTATACATTGTTACAACAAATACCCAAAAGGGGAGGCCCGCGGGCTCGACCCTGGGACCTCCCCCTCTATCCACTCCTTAACATATGCTCCAAAACCACTAGGCCAATGACTTTACATTGTTTACATCGCCAAATATTTTATTTAAAAAGTGAATCCGCCTAGTGCTGGATAGAGGCGCATGAGGGTATGGACCGACACAAATTTTGAGATGTTTTTCTGAGAATTTATTGTAGGTTGCAGGGCACACAAACTGAGATAGAGTTTCTCTTGGGCATAGGAGTTCCATATTCATATTGAAGTGTGGAGACAATAATTTTTGTGTAATTCGACACCATGAATTCAGTGGTGTTGTCTATTTTTTGATTTCAGCAAAACATCTGCAGCTTGATTTCAGAATGAGGTATACTTATGTATTTTTCCAAATTCTTTTGCTGAGTTAATAAAAAGGCCTACCCATTTGAGATCAGGACTTGGAGACGTAGTCCACCATGGATGAACTCCGTTGTCAAGTTTTTGTGTTTATATTTGTTGTTGATGTATCTTCATTATTGAGCTTTTCCTTCTTTAATGGTGCACTTTAATTTATGCTCATTTAATGAAATTCTTTAAAAGTCACTTCGATGAAATAATCCCGGATCATACAAGAATTAGGGAAACCGTAACTGTACTTCAACTTGTTGACAGATCAACCACTAAACTGAGAGAGCATTTTAGAAGATGTGGTGATCTCTATGGGTTCGTGGGAATAGATTGTTGACTTCATGGTCCTACAACCCAAAACCTATCTGGGTGGGTATCCTCTAATTCTAGGATGACCTTGGTTGGCCACTATTCACAAAAAAATTAACCCTCTATCCTCCTTCCAAACCCATGATAGACTTAGAAACATCACTTTGGGTTGATGGAGAAAAGAGTGATGAAGAAGGAAAATTCCATCAAGTCATCTCCATAGATCAATACTTATCCATAAGAGATAAAATAGAGGATGACACAATCAATGATTTTACAGCCCCTTCCTCTTCCTCAGAAAACACATATATTCTTGAGCATGTTATGCAACCAGAAACATAGGCTTCTCTAGCCTCAACAAACATCTCACCCATCGAACTTGAATCCCCACCATAAAAAGATCAACGGTCCCTTATAGAAACCATAGAAATCATTCCAAGGAAAACCTAGAAAATCAACCAAGGACTGACCGAACAACAAAAAGAGCGACTGGTTAAGATGTTGCAAACACACAATGATTCCTTTTCCTGGAATCACTATGACATGAATGGAATCCATCCTGACCTATGCAAACATCACATATACATTAAGGAAGGATCTAAACCCATTTTCCAACCCCAACGTTGAATGAACTTGACACTGAAGGACATACTCAAAGAAAAGCTACAGAAATTGCTCACAACTAACTTATTTTATCCAATTTCTAATAGACAGTGGGTCTCCCCTCTTGTCATGGTACCAAAGAAAAGTGGTAAATGGAGAATTTGTGTATATTATAGAGAACTAAATAAAACAACATATAAAGGCCACTTCCCATTACCATTTATCAACCAGGTTTTAGACACATTAGCTGGGAAGAAACACTTTTATTTCCTCGATGGATTCAATGAATATAACCAGATCCAAATCACACCTGAAGATTAAGAGAAAAAAACCTTCACTTGTCCTTGGGGGACATTTTCCTATCGTGTTCTACCATTTGGGTTATGGAACACCCCTACCACCTTTCAATGAGTCGTTATTGGTATATTTTCTCATCTAATTCATGATTGCGTGGAGATATACATGGATGTTTTTACAACATATGGGGATGAATTTGATGAGGCATTAGCCAATGTAGAGAAACCATTGATAAGGTGAAAAGAGTAAAATGTCGCCCTCAATAATGAAAAATGTTCAATGATGTTAATTGATGGCATCGTATTAGTACATCACATCTCAGGCGAAGGTATTCAAGTGGATCCATAAAAAGTAAAGGTAATATTAAATTTTCCAACACCAACTTTTCAAAAGTGGGTACAAAGTTTATTGGGATACAATGGTTATTACCGTAGATTTATTGAAAAATTTTCACATATTTCTCATCCATTATTTTCTTTACTTAACAAAGATAATAAGTTTGTATGGACAGAGACATGCTTGTTGGATTACTGAGAGGGGGGGTGAATAAGTAATAGAGAAATTTAATAATTTTTAACCATATAATTCAAGTGTTATATCAATGTAGCATTATCATCCAATATTTGTAGAGTAAATAAACAATGAACAAATGAACAATCATACACATACATAGTACACCAGTGTTTTTACGTGGAAACCCAAAGCAGGAGAAAACCACATAATGATTTTTATTATATGTCTTGAAGAATTAAATTCATTGGAAGCACCAACTTCCTTTGTATTCCAGCTGCAACTGGAAGGAGGCTCCAACCCCCTAGTTTCTCAGGCTACAACCT
This sequence comes from Picea engelmannii, assembly GCA_009831015.1. Lineage (NCBI taxonomy): Eukaryota > Viridiplantae > Streptophyta > Pinopsida > Pinales > Pinaceae > Picea > Picea engelmannii. The sequence goes on from ML800874.1 coordinate 251,977, forward strand.
GAGGGAAGCTCCAACTCCCCAATTCTCTGGCTACAACCAGAAGGAGGCTACAAACCCATATGTTCTCCGGCTACAACTAGAAGGTGGCTACAACCACCTGTCCTTTCCCCATCCAACTGGCTTGAAGTATAAGTAGAATTATGGAACCACTGTCACACTATCACTGTGAGATATACTGATGTAAACCTGCACCAATAAACCTGCACCAAACAACCTGTACCGATAACCTGAACCATGTATCAACCATGCATCAACCTATACCTCAATATGTACCATAAACAAGTGCATCAACCATGCACCAACCTGTACCTCAACCTGCAAACCTTCCTTAACTTTAACAACAAGAGACTAGCATTTTCATCAAACTTTACTTTAGTCTCACATGACTAGTTTTGGATTAGTCAACAACCCTAACTTGAAATAATAATAACTATGTACCTGTAATGAATAAATATATGAAAATAGTACACAATGTTCTTCAGTGTGTTTTATGCAGTTCCTCCAGGTGTCACTACTTGGAACCTCTTAGAAAAGGATTTATAGAAAAAATGACACACCTTGTTGAATTCTGACTTATTCTAGAGAGAGAACTTGTAGAGCGTACCCCGCATAGAATATTTTTTGTATGGATCTGAAAATTTTACAAATAATACTACAGAACAAACTCTAAACATCACATTTTATCTTACTGAATGTGGATCTGTTATGAATAATTTATGACATTTTTACCAGAAACACCTGTTTTAGACTAGTTTCAGGACTAGCCATAAACCCTATTTTCCACAGAGTGTAACTCCAAAAATACAACGACCCACAAGATTAAATTCATACCACAACTACTTGGATATTTTTCCTCAATGGCCTCCCAGTTTCACGGTTTGAATCATTCTAGAAAAAATGTTATTGCAAAAATTGTGAGATGACCTGTAAATAACATACCTTAGAAAGCATCATCAAAAGAATTTTTCCTCCCTTGAATTTCGGCCTTCTTTACTTCACCTTCCTTCTGAAATTTGGCTTAGATATCCTTTGGTTACCTCATTCACCTATAGATATTCAATATTCTCAAGTGTGATTAAAATGAGAGAGCCCTGCCTCTTATTTATACTTTCATGTAGCTTTCCCAAGGGGTTAGCTTTTAACCATCTTAACCCAAGTTCCTTATTTTAGGGTTAACCCACTTCTAAGCACTTGCCATAATTACAAAGTTCTCCATTTACTTTATTATTTAAATAATCCTCCTTGACTTTGTCACTTCACTTTATTATTTAAATAATTCTCTTTGACTTTGTCACTTCACTTTATTATTTAAATAATCCTCTTTGACTTTGTCACTTCACTTTATTATTTAAATAATCCTTTTTTACTTTGCCACTTCACTTTATTATTTAAATAATTTATTCTTTGCAAGCACTTTGACTTCTTTGACCTTTTGGGGCTTCAAGCCAACATATGAAGGTCCTCCAAATTGGTAAGGCCATAACTCTCAAACCGTGAGGAGTTATGTGACGTTCCACATACCACGAGAAATGACATGACATGTACTATCCATCTAGAATAGTCTTACCTGTAAATATATCAAAACTCGTACCATTATACATAAAAAAAAAATGGGTCCATTACCCAAACCTTTGTGTTACCGTAATTTACTACTAGACCTTCTTCAAGGGTTGACATCAACGACAACCAACCCAATTGATCAACAATCCCCCCCTTTGGAATTGATGGTAACACTCTGATGCAATACTGAAATCATATCACTCATTCTCCCCTTGGAACCATGCCTGCATCTCTGTCACCAACACTCCCCCTGGAACCATGCCTTTATCCTCTGCATATGATAAATCTCCCCCCCTTTTTCATCAATGGAAAATGTATCTTTCCGTTCAGGTCTTCTCCCCCTAACTGATTCGTTTGATCTCCCAACCTAAACTGTCCTCTTTATGGTGCTTCCTCATGTACATCTAAGACATATAAAATAAGCATTAAAAATCATTCATTTTGGAGTAGAAATAACTCTGAGTCTCTAGCGAAGATACTCAAAGGCTTCTCGTGGAAGCGATTTTGTAAATATTTCTGCCACTTGTTATTTTGTGCCCACATATTCAACTCTGATGTTCTTTTCTGCAACCTGTTCCCGTAGAAAGTGATACTTGATTGGAATGTTCTTCGTCTTGGAGTGCATCACCGGGTTCTTTGAGATATTGATGACACTTGTACTATCACAATATATTGGAATTGGCTCATCATACTCAACCTATATATATGTCAGAGTTTGTTTTATCCATAGAACCTATATAAAACATGTTGCTGCTGCAATATACTCTGCCTCGACTGTAGATAAAGATAATGATGATTTTTTCTTGCTTATCCATGATACTAAACACTCACCCAAGTAGAACGATGATGCTTGTTTCTTGCTTATCCATGATATTAAACACTCACCCAAGCAGAACGCTGCTCCACTGGTGCTTCGTTAGTCATCAATGAAACCTGCCCAATCTGCATCTGTGTAGGCAATAAGTGATAGATCCTTTCCTTTTGGATACCATAATCCAAACTCTTATGTTCCTTTGAGATATCTGAAAATCCTCTTCACTGCTAATACATGTGATTCCTTTGGTGCTGCCTGAAATCATGCCACCTGTCCAACTGCCTGCATTACATCTGGTTTGGATGATGTCACATATAGTAGGCTACCAATCATTGACCTGTATTGCCTTTGATCTGTAGAATTTGAATCATCATATTTTCTCAACTTGCAACTGGTTTGCATGTGAGTGATAACTGGTTTGCAATATTCCATTCCGAACCTCTTTAACATTTCTCTGATATACTTGGTTTGAGAAATAAAAATTCCTTGGTTTCTTTGACGTATCTAAAGACCCAGAAAGAAGGATAGTTCTCCAAGTAATGACATTTCAAATTCATTTCACATGTCCTTTGCAAATTTCTGGCTTAACCTGCCATCAATACTTCCAAAAATAATATCATCAACATAAACTTCAATTAATAAAATACTATCTTGAGTTACCTTGATGTAGAGGTTGTTGTCTACACTTCCTTTTCTAAACCCTGTCTGCTATAGATATTTATCCAGTCTAGAGTACCATGCTCTAGGAGCCTTTTTTAGACCATATAAGGCCTTCTTTAATTTACACACATAATCTGCATTCTCTGACAACTGAAATCCTTCTGGTTGTTCAATGTAGACTTATTCTTCAAGTTCCCCATTCAAAAAAGATGATTTTACATCCATCTAATACACTTTAATATTTTTGGA
>ML800874.1:255309-296703 GCA_009831015.1 Picea engelmannii
CAATCAGAGAAACAAATGAGGAGACCAAGATGAATAACATCCCTCATTTATCCTTGTCAAACTTTCATGGATTATCTAAAGAAGATCATGATACCTTCCTCTTCGAGTTAGATTTACTTTGAAGAATCTATGACTATGTATTAGACATCGAGAAATTGAAACTTTTTCCCACCACGCTCAAGAGAGTTGCACTATGGTGGTTCACAGGCCTTGTTAAATATACCATCTACACATGGGAGTAGATGACGAAGAAATTTATGGAAAAATACCAATGCTACTGCAAAGATAAAGAAAGGAGAGAGGATTTTTTTAGAATGATGCAACATGAACATGAGAGCCTCAAAGATTATGTTGAACAATTCAAATATAACTTGTAGAGGGAAAGGCATGGAGATTTGGATCCCGAGACACGGCATGTCTTATTTTTAAGTGGAGTTCGAGATGATTGTATAAAACTCCTCAACCTGAAGGGAGTGGGATATGTTTCTCAGTTAGAGTACGGAATTATCTTGGAACTTTGTCATAAATATTCCAAAGACACATAAAAAACAAGCAAAGGACCAAGAGATATACTGGAAAGAACCAGAAAAATTATTGGAGGTGGAGTTACAAGGGAAGAAATCAGGAACATGTTAGAGGAATTCAAGATTGATATACTTAGTTCCCTAAGATCCCAATTGGATACACTGTAGATGAAGAAGAATAAGGAAGAAACAAAACGAGCTTTGTCCATGTTTTTCCCGAAATGAAGAACGAAGCACCCATGGAAAGAATGTTTGTTGGATCATATCAAGGTTTGAAAAATATGTAGTGAGAACCATGCTACTCACAACTTCCCATCCTTACCAGGACTAAAATATGTCTATCAGAAAGTTGAAGAACCAAAAAAATTATGTTATGTCTCTCAGAAGTGACCCTGGTAGCTGAGACCTCAAGGTAGGATCCAATATCAATCTCAACATTTCAACTCATATTGGACTAATGATTTTATGCAATATGCTTCTCAACCATGGGGTATTCCAACACAAAAATGGGTGGCTCCTCCTCCTCCAAACCAGTTATGGAAATAGTGATGGAGAAACCCTACTGTAGGAGGACCTCAACAACCTATGACACAACCACCTATGCAACTTCTTCCTCCTCCCCAGATGCATGCATCTACATCCTCCCCTCATAGAACATAACAAACTACATAACCCATACCTAAACCCAATAGCAGAAGGTTGGGCCAACCCGTGCAAGATGTTGGACTTGTGACCTACCCAACTTATTCCATCTCTTCCCTAGAATGCAATGATATTCACCTTTGATCCGAGAAGACACGAACCAAAGACCAACCTCATATTAGCATTAAATATTTGAATGAGGATGTCCCAAATGAAGAATCGAAACAAAAACAATCTCAGAAACCTTCAAAAGTTGAGAATTCCCACCTTGAACTTCAAAACCCACCCTATCCAAAACGGATAAACATAGAAAATATTTTACTCAACACGGGTTTGAATTCTTTGGAGAAATTGAGAATGTGTGTGTCAAAATATTTCTATTTCAAGCCATCAAGGATGTGCCTATTTATTCAAAAGCGGTACGAGATTTTTTTTTGAGAAAAGATGGTAGGAAATGAAAGGATCCCCAAACCATCCATGTCATGGGAAAATTGTCAAATTTAATGATGGGGGGATTTCTCTCAACAAAATACTCTGACCTTGGAAGTCTAGTCATTAATGTGAAGATCAATAATACACTTATTAGTAACACATTAATTGACCTAGAGGCTGCCATAAACGTTATGAAACATGATACCATGCAATCCTTATGTCTTACAATGATCCAAAAAGGATCCAGAGAAGACTAAGGACAACTCAGAACTCACAGAAGAAATTCAAGAAGCTCAGAATGGCCTCAACAGAGATAGAAAGGGAAAAAATTCCAAGTTATCAAAACTCAGTTAAAGTGATATCATCATGAAGAGCATGTCACAAGCTTTCCAATGATGCAAACAAATCACCAAACAGAGTTACAGATCGAAATATATTCACGATCAAAGTTTGGTCAACCTAGCCCAGTCAGTAGGGGGATGAGTCAACATCTGTATTGCTGATGTCAACATTAGTACAGATGATTTCAAAATCCGTACAACATACGTGGCACACAAAGGAAGGAGACACGTGTCATGCTGACGTCAACATGGTGATGTGGCAACACTAGAGGCTTCCATGTGTCACTCATATTTGGCATTTTTAGGTCATTTTGTGGACCAACAAAAATGCACCACGTGGTAGTCCATACAACCACATGGAATTATGTACGAATGATGTGGAAGGATGAGTTGGTAGACCGTACACTGGCGTGGTAGGGTAATTATACAGTGGTTGATGTGGCCCAATGGTTGGCTGCCATGTGGCCTAGTCATGGGTTGCCATGTGGTAGTGGGAAAATGCCCAATGACAACCCGAGAACAAATTTTCAAAAAAAATATATTAAAAGGGTTGGCGGGTCCTCCAAATCCGGTGGGACCTCGCCAAATTTGGCGACCAACCGTTATATTTAACCACTGCTAAAGTTAGCGGAAACAACCACATTCAAATATATACATTGTTACAACGAATACCCAAAAGGGAAGGCCCGTGGGCTTGACCCCGAGACTGTCCCCTCTAACCACGCCTTAACATATGCTCCACAACCACTAGGCCAACGACCTCACATTGTTTACATCGCCAAATTTTTTATTAAAAAAGTGAATCCACCCAGTGTTGGAGGGAGGCGCGTGAGGGTACAGACCGACACAGATTTTGAGACATTTTTCTCAACATTTATTGCAGGTTGAAGGGCATGAAAACCAAGACAGAGTTTCTCTTGGGCTTGGGAGTGCTAGAGTCGGATTGAATCTTGGAGACATTCATTTTTGGGTAATTTGATGCCACACATTTAGTGGTTTTGTCTGTTTTTTGATCTGAGCAAAAATTCTGCAGTTTTATTTTAGAATGAGGTATACTTACGTATTTTGCTAAAATTTTTTGTTGAGTTAATAAAAAGGCTTACCCATTTGAGAGCAGGACCCAAAGACATAGTCCACCAGGAACGAACTCCATTATCAAGTTTTTGTGTTCATATTTGATGCTTATTTCTCTTCATTATTGAGATTTTCCTTCTTTAATGGTGTACTTTAATTTATGCTCATTTAATGCAATTCTTTATAAGTCACTTCGATGAAAAGATCTTGGATCATGTTGGTATCAGAGCAGTCATCTTTGACTTGAATTGTTGCGTGTGAATTATTACTAGGGCCAAGCATAAACAAGGTGAAGGAACTCTTAATACTTTCAATCCCAAAGTTGGTCACGCATCCCGAAGGAAGAAAATGGTAGAAGAGGACAAGCATGATGAACATGAGAAAAAATTCTATATGGTCTTTTATCGCATGTCAGAAATGGTTGAATGAATGTATGGAGACTACGAGAAGAGGATGAAGAAGAAAGGGAAGAAAAAGGAATCACATGTTGATGATGATGCTTTAGTAAATCAAGGGGCTGGAGGAGACCCTCCTGAGCCTCCATCTTCACCATCAAGTTCTAGTTCTTCTTCCTCTGAGCTTTCTCATCATTCTAGCCATAAAGCCTCTTTTAAGAAACCATTATTAAAGCTTGATGTAAAATTTGCTTTACCTATGTTTAATGAAGATGCTAATCCTGAAAGGCTAGATAATTGGATCTGACAGGTTGAAGTATATTGTCGTTTTCAACATATTGATGAAGAGGAAGTTAAAGTGCAACTAACTTCTCTTCAGTTGGAAGGCACCTCTCTTGTATGGTGGGAGAGAAAACTTCAGGACATAAGTAAGTGTGGTAATATTCTTTTCTCATGGTTGGAATTTAAATCAACGATAAGGAAACAATTTTATCCATTGGGTTATTTACATAAAGCAATGATGGAATGGACTTTAAGACAAAGTAAAGGTCAAACTGTACAAAGTTTCACAGAAGAATTTAGGAAGAAAGCTCTTGCATTAAACATTCCTTTGGATTCTTATGAAACTTTAATGAAGTATATTGGCACACTTCATAGTTATATTCGTCATACTTTTCTATCGTTTAACCCCACCAATCTTGACAAATTTTGTGTGCAAGCCACTCACCTTGAGAATAGAGGAAAACATGTTCAAGAATATCCCACAAAGAAAACTTCCAGTCTCCCACATAATCCATTTAAGAAGTTTAAAAGGAAGGACAAGAATACAACCACAGTGAGGAGAGAAGGAGGAAATACATCTTGCACTCATTTCAAGAAAAGTGGTCACGATGATGAACACTATTGGAAACTACATCCAAAGAAGAGACTGAAACAATTCAGTGGAAAGGGGAAGACAAAAATCGTTTCTACAGTGCATCAAGATCTTGGTTCTGATTCAAGAGATGAAGGAAATATCACATTGGTTGGAGTACAAGGTAAAGATTCCCTTCATGCTAGTTCAAATTCCAATAATGAATCTCATGATGATGAATGAAAGAGGAATGAATTATTTCACATAAGAGTTGTATCTAAACACACTAAGATAGATACATTTTTTGATACGGGTTCCCAAGTAAACTTGATATTTGGAGCACTTGTCAAAAAGATGGGTCTTGAAATGAAACCACATCCAAATCCTTATCCTTTTGGTTGGGTATGTGATAAATAAAAATTTAATGTCAGCAAACGATGTAGGGTCATATTTTCTATTGCTTCAAATTTGTTTGATGAAGTGGATTTGGATGTTGTATCACTTGATATATGTGGAATAGTGTTGGGGAGTCCTTATCTTTATGATAGAAAAACAATATTCTTTCGTCATGAGAACAAATACCACCTTACTAAGGGGGGAGTGGAATATATTGTCAGAGCTTACAACATGAGGGTAAACACAACACTTGTTAGTGCAGGACAAGTGAAGAGTCTCATAAACACTAATAAGAGATATGTACTCATGGTCGTAAGAGAGAAATATGTCGGAACATCCGACGCTTTCCAGGGATGTGATCCTTATCATAAGAAAGAATTAACTTATATTGTTTCTAAGTATGATGATATTTTCCAGGAACCAGATGGATTACCTCCTAAGAGGGAAATCCAACATGAGATACATCTTCAGCAGGATTTGCCTCTTCCTAATGTGGGCATGTACAAGATGCCAGTTGTGGAGATGAAAGAGACCAAGAAGAAAGTACATGGATTATTGGATCAAGGGGTCATCAACTCATATCCTTGTGTTTATTTGATCATGATGGTGCCAAATAAATATGACACATGGATAATGTGTGTCGATTACCGGGCCTTAAATAAAATCATAGTGAAAAATCGATACCCTCTTCCTCGTATAGATAATTTACTTGATCAGTTAAAGAATGTTGTTTATTTCACTAAGTTGGATTTGCGCAGTGGATACCATGAGATCAGGGTTGCAGAATAGGATGCATGGAAGACTTCCTTTAAAACCAAACATGGATTGTTTGAGTGGTTAGTTATGCCGTCTGGGCTTTGTAATTCTCTGACAAATTTCATGCGTGTGATGAATGATGCATTCAGGCCTTTCCTATATGATTTTCTGATTGTATATTTAGACGACATTCTTATTTGTAGTGGGACTTGGGATGAACATGTGAGGCATGTAAAGAAAGTATTGGATACTTTGCAAAGGGAAATTTTGTATGTAAAACTGTCCAAATGTGAATTTGGTAAGACTGCACTTGTGTACTTAGGTCATATTGCAGGAGGAGGACAATTAAAAATTGATCCTTCCAAGATTGATGTAATTGTAAATTGGCCTGAGCCCAAAAATGTAACTGAGATACAGATCTTCTTAGGTGCATTTCAGTATTGGAGGAGGTTCATTTCAAACTTCTCTTTCATAGAAACTCCTTTGCATGCCTTAACCAGTGTGAAGAACACTTTTCAGTGGGGAGGAAAGTAACAAAAATCTTTCGACACTTTGAAGGAAAAGATCAGTACCGCACCAGTATTAGCACTGTCGAATATTCAACAACCCTTTGATATTGAGACATATGCCGACATATACGCCATGGGTGCAGTATTGATGTAATATCGTAATCCTATCTCTTACCACTCTACAACTTTTAACCAAGTTGTTGTTAACTATTCTACATATGATAAAGAGTTGTATGCATTAGTTCAAAGGGTAAACAAATGGAAACACTACTTGTTAGGGAAGGAAACAATCATACATACAGATCACCAACCCTATAGTATTTCCAAGCACAAATCAAACTGCAACAATCTCGACACTACAGATGGATGGGTTTTCTACAACAATTTCATTTGGTAATCAAGTACAAAAAGGGTACAAGCAACAAGGTAGCTGATATGCTTTCTAGACCTCCTATTCCTGCTTCTATTATTTTGAAGAATACTTCTTTATCTCATTATAGTTATGTGGAACAATATTCCATTGATGAAGATTTTAAAGAAGTATATGAAAATCTAACCCATGGTGTACAGGTAGAGAACTATTGTCTGCAGGGAAAACTACTCTACCATATTGGAAAGATATGTATTCCTACAAGTGAATGAGTCCATGTAATACGAGAATCTCACACTTCTCTTGTGTCTAGGAATTTTGGAGTAGGAAAAACTATGGCTCATTTACATAGGTTTTGTTACTAGCCTCAAATGAAATGAATTGTAACTAAATATGTAAAGGGGTGTGTGATGTGTTCTACTTGTAAGCCCACTAATAGAAAACTGGGGCTATACTCACCACTACTTGTTCCATCCCATCCATGGGAAAGTATCTCCATGGATTTTGTAGGGGGTTTACCATTGTCGAAAGGGGGTCATGACTATTTGTATGTTGTAGTGGATAGGTTCAATAAGATGTGTATCTTAATGCCATGTAAAAAGTAGATTACTACCGAACAGACTGCTAATCTCTTCTTTCAGTATGTTTGGGTTCACTTTGGGTTACCCACATCCATTATCTCGGATCAAGATACTTGATTCCTTGGGGATTTTTGGACAAGATTGTGGAGAATGATGGACACCAAGTTGAAGAGGAGCACTGCTTTCCATCCAAAGACCGACAGACATACATAGGTTGTAAACTGAACAATGGTACTTTTTCTTTGAGGCTACTACAGAAAGCATCCCAAGTTATGGGATGAACATATAACCTATGTACAACATGCTTACAACCTAGCCTTACATTCCTCCACTCAGTGTTCTCCTTTTGAGACATGTTTTGGGTACCTACCTAAGGTTCCTTTGGACTTGATGTATGGGAGAGATGCCGATTCAAATGAAGAAAGAAATGAAGACATAGCCCAAAAGTTCATCCAGAGGATCCAACATGTACACCGGGTAGCTCAACATGACAAACACAGGGTTGATCATTAGTTCCAGGTTGGAGACCAGGTATGGATTCACATCAACAAGGAGATATCGAAGGGTGAAGGAAAGAATCTCAAGCCCATTCATTATGGACCCTTCACCATTTTGGAGAAAAGTGGTACCAATGCTTTTCATCTGGATCTTCCACCTTATATGCAGATTTAATCAGTTGTAAATGTAGAGAACTTGAAACTTTTTGAGCCTCCCATGATCATGGATAAGGGAGGAAGTTTCAATACCTTCAGTTGATGAGTTTTCTCCTGAGTACTTGGATGATTTAAAGGAGTATATCATCTTGGATATAAGGATAAGGACTTCACGCAGGGGTGATGTTGATTATCTTTGAGTAGGCTTAAAGGGAACACATCCAAGAAAGGCAAACTGGATTGAGAAGGACAAGGTGAGGGAACTCTTCCCTCACTTATATTTTGATTGATGAAATATTTTAGCGTTCCAAAAATCTCTCAGTGGGAAGGCGTGATCCAAAAAGGATCCATAGAAGACTAAGGACAACTTATAACTCGCAGAAGCAATTCAAGAAGCTCAGAATGGCCTCAGCAGACAGAGAAAGGGAAAAAATTCAAAGTTCTAAAAACTCAGTGAAAGTGACATAATCACAAAGAGCGCATCACAATATTTCACGGTCAAAGTTTGGTCAACCTAGCCCAGTCAACACAGGGATGAGTCAACATCCGTACCGCTGATGTTAGCATCAATACAAATGACGTCAAAATCTGTACAACATACATGGCACACGTAGGAAGGTGACAAATGCCATGCTGATGTCAGCATGGTGATGTGGTTGCACTAGAGGCTTCCATGTGTCACTCATATTTGGAATTTTTAGGTCATTACGTGGACCAGTAAAAATGCACCACGTGGCAGTTCATACAACCACATGGTAGTTGGTACGGTGACATGGCAGGATGAGTTGGCATCTAAGTTGGAAAACCGTACGCTGACGTGGCAGGATGAGTTGGCATCTAAGTTGGAAAATCGTACTCTAACGTGGCAGGGTGATTGTATAGTGGTTGATGTGGCCCAATGGTTGGCTGCCACGTGGCAGTGGGAAAATGCCCAATGACAACCTGAGAATGGATTTTCAAAAAAAAAATATTAAAAGGGTTAACGAGCCCGTCAAATATGGCGGGACCCCGCCAAATCTGGCGACCAACAGTTAGATTTAACCACTACTAAAGTTAGCGGAAACAACCACATTCAAATGTATACATTGTTACAACGAATACCCAAAAGGGGAGGCCCGCGGGCTCGACCCTGGGACCTCCCCCTCTATCCACTCCTTAACATATGCTCCAAAACCACTAGGCCAATGACTTTACATGGTTTACATCGCCAAATATTTTATTTAAAAAGTGAATCCGCCTAGTGCTGGACAGAGGCGCATGAGGGTACGGACCGACACAAATTTTGAGATGTTTTTCTGAGAATTTATTGTAGGTTGCAGGGCACACAAACCGAGATAGAGTTTCTCTTGGGCCTAGGAGTGCCAAATTCATATTAAAGTGTGGAGACAATAATTTTTATGTAATTCGACGCCATGAATTCAGTGGTGCTGTCTATTTTTTGATTTGAGCAAAACTTCTGCAGCTTGATTTCAGAATGAGGTATACTTATGTATTTTGCCAAATTCTTTTGCTGAGTTAATAAAAAGGCCTACCCATTTGAGATCGGGACTTGGAGACATAGTCCACCATAGATGAAATCCATTATCAAGTTTTTGTGTTTATATTTGTTGTTGATGTCTCTTCATTATTGAGATTTTCCTTCTTTAATGGTGCACTTTAATTTATTCTCATTTAATGAAATTCTTTAAAAGTCACTTTGATGAAATAATCCTGGATCATACAAGAATTAGGGAAACCGTAACTGTACTTCAACTTGTTGACAGATCAACCACTAAACCGAGAGAGCATTTTAGAAGATGTGGTGATCTCTATGGGTTCGTGGGAATACATTGTTGACTTCATGGTCCTACAACCCAAAAACTATCTGGGTGGGTATCCTCTAATTCTAGGATGACCTTGGTTGGCCACTGCCCACAAAAAAATTAACCCTCTATCCTCCTTCCAAACCCATGATAGACTTAGAAACATCACTTTGGGTTGATGGAGAAAAGAGTGATGAAGAAAGAAAATTCCATCAAGTCATCTCCATAGATCAATACTTATCCATAAGAGATAAAATAGAGGATGAAACAACCAATGATTTTACAGCCTCTTCCTCTTCCTCAGAAAACACATATATTCTTGAGCATGTTATGCAACTAGAAACATAGGCTTCTCTAGCCTCAAAAAACATCTCACCCATCGAACTTGAATCCCCACCATAAAAAGATCAACGGTCCTTATAGAAACCATAGAAATCATCCCAGGGAAAACCTAGAAAATCAACCAAGGACTGACCGAACAACAAAAAGAGTGACTGGTTAAGATGTTGCAAAAACACAATGATTCCTTTTCTTGGGATTACTATGACATGAATGGAATCCATCCTGACCTATGCAAACATCACATATACATTAAGGAAGGATCTAAACCCATTTTCCAACCCCAACGTTGAATGAACCTGACACTGAAGGACATACTCAAAGAAAAGCTATAGAAATTGCTCACAACTAACTTATTTTATCCAATTTATAATAGACAGTGGGTCTCCCCTCTTGTCATGGTACCAAAGAAAAGTGGTAAATGGAGAATTTGTGTATATTATAGAGAACTAAATAAAACAACATATAAAGGCCACTTCCCATTACCATTTATCAACTAGGTTTTAGACACATTAGCCGGGAAGAAACACTTTTCTTTCCTCGATGGATTCAATGGATATAACCAGATCCAAATCACACCTGAAGATTAAGAGAAAAAAACCTTGACTTGTCCTTGGGGGACATTTTCCTATCGTGTTCTACCATTTGGGTTATGGAACACCCCTACCACCTTTCAACGAGTCATTATTGGTATATTTTCTCATCTAATTCATGATTGCGTGGAGATATACATGGACGTTTTTACAACATATGGGGATGAATTTGATGAGGCATTAGCCAATGTAGAGAAACCATTGATAAGGTGAAAAGAGTAAAATAATGCCCTCAATAATGAAAAATGTTCAATGATGTTAATTGATGGCATCGTATTAGTACATCACATCTCAGGCGAAGGTATTCAAGTGGATCCATAAAAAGTAAAGGTAATATTAAATTTTCCAACACCAACTTTACAAAAGTGGGTACAAAGTTTATTGGGATACACTGGTTATTACCGTAGATTTATTGAAAAATTTTCACATATTTCTCATCCATTATTTTCTTTACTTAACAAAGATAATAAGTTTGTATGGACAAAGACATGCCTATTGGATTATTGAGAGGGGGGGTGAATAAGTAATAGAGAAATTTAATCATTTTTAACCATATAATTCAAGTGTTATATCAATGTAGCATTATCATCCAATATTTGTAGAGTAAATAAACAATGAACAAATGAACAATCATACACATACATAGTACACCAATGTTTTTACATGGAAACCCAAAGCAGGAGAAAACCACATAATGCTTTTTATTATATGTATTGAAGAATTAAATTCATTGGAAGCACCAACTTCCTTTGTTTTCCAGCTGCAACTGGAAGGAGGCTCCAACCCCCTAGTTTCTCTGGCTACAACCTGAGGGAAGCTCCAACTCCCCAATTCTCTGGCTACAACCAGAAGGAGGATACAAACCCATATGTTCTCTGGCTACAACTTGAAGGTGGCTACAACCACCTGTCCTTGCCCCATCCAACTGGCTTGACGTATAAGTAGAATTATGGAACCATTGTCACACTATCACTGTGAGATATACTGCTGTAAACATGTACCAATAAACCTGCACCAAACAACCTGTACCGATAATCTAAACCATGTATCAACCATGCATCAACCTGTACCTCAATATGTACCATAAACAAGTGCATGAAACATGCACCAACCTGTACCTCAACCTGCAAACCTTCCTTAACTTTAACAACAAGAGACTAGCATTTTCATCAAACTTTACTTTAGTCTCACATGACTAGTTTTGGATTAGTCAACAATCCTAACTTGAAATAATAATAACTATGTACCTGTAATGAATAAAGATCCGAAAATAGTACACAATGTTCTTCAGTGTGTTTTATGCAGTTCCTCCAGGTGTCACTACTTGGAACCTCTTAGAAAAGGATTTATAGAAAAAATGACACACCTTGTTGAATTCTAACTTATTCTAGAGAGAGAACTTGTGGAGCATACCCCGCATAGAATATTTGTTGTATGGATCTGAAAATTTTACACATAATACTATAGACCGAACTTTAAAAAACACATTTTATCTTACTGAATATGGATCTGTTATGAATAATTTATGACATTTTTACCAGAAACACCTGTTTTAGACTAGTTTCAGGACTAGCCATAAACCCTATTTTCCATGGAGCGTAACTCCAAAAATACAATGACCCACAAGATTAAATTCATACCACAACTACTTGGATATGTTTCCTCAATGGCCTCCCAATTTCACGGTTTGAATCATTCTATAAAAAATGTTATTGCGAAAATTGTGAGATGACCTGTAAATAACATACCTTAGAAAGCATCATCAAAAGAATTTTTCCTCCCTTGAATTTCGGCCTTCTTTACTTCACTTTCCTTCTGAAATTTGGCTTAGATATCCTTTGGTTACCTCATTCACCTGTAGATATTCAATATTCTCAAGTGTGATTAAAATGAGAGAGCCTTGCCTCTTATTTTTACTTTCATGTAGCTTTCCCAAGGGGTTAGCTTTTAACCATCTTAACCCAATTTCCTTATTTTAGGGCTAACCCACTTCGAACCACTTTCCATAATTACAAAGTTCTCCATTTAATTTATTATTTAAATAATCCTCCTTGACTTTGTCACTTCACTTTATTATTTAAATAATTCTCTTTGACTTTGTCACTTCACTTTATTATTTAAATAATCCTCTTTGACTTTGTCACTTCTCTTTTTTATTTAAATAATCCTCTTTGACTTTGTCACTTCACTTTATTACTTAAATAATCATCTTTGACCTTTTCACTTCACTTTATTATTTAAATAATCCTTTTTTACTTTTCCACTTCACTTTATTATTTAAATAATTTCTTCTTTGCAAGCACTTTGACTTCTTTGACCTTTTGGGGCTTCAAGCCAACATATGAAGGTCCTCCAAATTGGTAAGGCCATAACTCTCAAACCGTGAGGAGTTATGTGACATTCCACATACCACGAGAAATGACATGACATGTAATATCCATCTAGAATAGTCTTACCTATAAATATATCAAAACTCATACCATTATACATCAAACAAAATTGGGTCCATTACCCAAACCTTTGTGTTATCGTAATTCACTACTAGACCTTCTTCAAGGGTTGACATCAACGACAACCAACCCAATTGATCAACAATCCCCCCCTTTGGAATTGATGGTAACACTCTGATGCAATACTGAAATCATATCACTCATGCTCCCCTTGGAACCATGCCTGCATCTCTGTGACCAACACTCCCCCTAGAACCATGCCTCTATCCTCTGCATATGATAAATCTCTCCCCCTTTTTCATTAATGGAAAATGTATCTTTCTGTTCAGGTCTCCTCCCCCTAACTGATTCGTTTGATCTCCCAAACTGAACTGTCCTCTTTATGGTGCTTCCTCATGTACATCTAAGACATATAAAATAAGCATTAAAAATCATTCATTTTGGAGTAGAAATAACTATGAGTCTCTAGCGAAGATACTCAAAGGCTTCTCGTGGAAGCGATTTTGTAAATATGTCTGCCACTTGTTATTTTGTGCCCACGTATTCAACTATGATGTTCTTTTCTGCAACCTGTTCCCGTAGAAAGTGATACTTGATTGGAATGTGCTTCGTCTTGGAGTGCATCACCGGGTTCTTTGAGATACTGATGGCACTTGTATTATCACAATATATTGGAATTGGCTCATCATACTCAACCTGTATATATGTCAAAGTTTGTTTTATCCATAGAACCTATATTCAACATGTTGTTGCTGCAATATACTCTGCCTCGACTGTAGATAAAGATACTGATGCTTTTTTCTTGCTTATCCATGATACTAAACACTCACCCAAGTAGAATGATGATGATTGTTTCTTGCTTATCCATGATACTAAACACTCACCCAAGCAGAACGCTGCTCCATTGGTGCTTCATTAGTCATCAATGAAACCTGCCCAATCTGCATCTGTGTAGGCAATAAGTGATAGATCCTTTCCTTTTGGATACCATAATCCAAACTCTTATGTTCCTTTGAGATATCTGAAAATCCTCTTCACTGCTAATACATGTGATTCCTTTGGTGCTGCTTGAAATCGTGCCACCTATCCAAATGCCTACATTACATCTGGCTTGGATGATGTCACATATAGTAGGATACCAATCATTGACCTGTATTGCCTCTGATCTATAGAATTTGAATCATCATCTTTGCTCAACTTGCAACTGGTTTGCATGTGAGTGATAACTGGTTTGCAATATTCCATTCCGAACCTCTTTAGCATTTCTATGATATACTTGGTTTGAGAAATAAAAATTCCTTGGTTTCTTTGACGTATCTAAAGACCCGGAAAGAAGGATAGTTCTCCAAGTAATGACATTTCAAATTCATTCCGCATGTCCTTTGCAAATTTATGGCTTAACCTGCCATCAATACTTCCAAAAATAATATCATCAACATAAACTTCAATTAACAAAATACTATCTTGAGTTACCTTGATGTAGAGGTTGTTGTCTACACTTCCTTTTCTGAACCCTGTCTGCTATAGATATTTATCCAGTCTAGAGTACCATGCTCTAGGAGCCTGTTTTAGACCATACAAGGCCTTCTTTAATTTACACACATAATCTGCATTCTCTGACAACTGAAATCCTTCTGGTTGTTCAATGTAGACTTATTCTTCAAGTTCCCCATTCAAAAAAGATGATTTTACATCCATCTAATACACTTTAATATTTTTGGAGCATGCATAAGCTAAAAGAAATTGGATTGCTTCCATTCTGGCAATTGGGGAAAATGTCTCTTCAAACTTGATTCCTTCAACCTGTGCATATCCTTTACATACCAATCTAGCTTTGTTCCTTGTAACCTGTTCATCTTCATTTAATTTATTCCTGTATACCCACTTTGTGCTGATCACATTCTTATCCTTTGGTCTTGGAACCAATTCCCAAGTGTCATTTTTCTCTATTTGATCCAATTATTCATCCATGGCCTTATTCCAAAATTCATCTTTGATAGCCTCTTCAAAACATGTTGGTTCAATCGTAGATGAGAGTGCTAGGTGCGTTTGTTATGGTGAACACATTCTTCTTCTAGTCTCAACTCTTGCATCTTTGTTTCTGATAATCTGATCTGAAGAATGATTCTTCTGTACTCGTCTGCTAGGTGTCTTTGGAGGCACTTGCTGAACTTTCTCTTCTTCTTCTGTCGGATCCTCTTCATATTCCCCTTCTACTTCTTTTTCATCTTCTGCTTCTTCTTCGTAAAGTTGTTCCATTGACTCATTTTCTTCTTCCTTTAATTCTTGTCTACCTGTTTCATCAATTGTTACGTTGATTCTTTCCACAAATTTGTTCAATCTCAAGTTGTAACACTTGTATTCTTTCCTTGTACTTGAGTAACCAAAAAGTACTCCTTTGTCCACAGGAGATTCAAAATTTCCCATTCTACCATATTCTCTTTTGATGTAGCATTTGCTTCCAACAACTCCGAAGTGCTTCACATTTTCTGGTTTTCCTTTCCATAGCTCGTAGGGAGTTTTGTCAGTGTTGTTTATGAGCATTACTCTATTTTGAATGTGAAATACTGTATGCACTGTCTGTGTCCAAAATATATCTGTCAATTTGGAATCCATTAGCATTGTTCGAGTCATTTCCTGTACTGTCATGTTCTTTCTTTCAACAACTCCATTCTGTTGAGGTGTCCTAGCAACATAGATTTGAATTTTTATTGTATGCCTTCTACAGTAGTTCATAAATTCCTTTGAAGTGAACTCTCCTCCATTATCAGATCTCAAGAATTTTATTTTTGAATCCATTTTATTTTAAACCATTTCCTTGTAGACCTTGAAGTTTTCAAAAGCTTATGAATTATTCATGAGAAAGAAAAATGCAGTCATTCTTGTATAATCATCAACTAATAACATAAATTATTTCTCACCTTTTAAACCCTTTATTGTAGTTGGTCCAACTAGATCAATATGCACAATTTCTAGTGGTCTTGTCATTGAATATTCTTTTGATTTAAACCTAGTCTTTGTTTGCTTTCCTTGTTGACAATGTTTGCGTAAAGTGTCGGTTGGTTTCGTGACCTGGGACATTTCTCTAACTGCTTCCCTTTTGCTGAATTTGAAAAGGTTATCAAAATGTATGTGACCCATTCTTCTGTGCCATATCCAACTTTCATCTTCCTTTCCTAGGAAACACTTTTCATTTCCAATTTCACTTAATACATATATGTTGCTTGAATTTCTCGCAGCTGTTGTAATCAATTTTCCTGAACCTTCTTTTCTTATCTTGCACTTTTGTGAATCAAAAGTAACTTTATGACCTTGGTAACGCATTTGACTCACACTTAGAATATTATGTTTCCTATCTTCTACTAGTATAACATTTTCTACCTTGGTATTCTTGTTCCCAATTTTGATTGTGCCTTTTCCAATGATTTTAGATGAATCATCATTTTCGAAGGAGACTGATCCATATATTTCCTTTATTAATGTAAGAAACTTGTCTCTATCACCTGTCATGTGTTTTTAACAACCACTATCAACATACCAACCAAATTTCTTCTTCTTATCTTGTAGAGCGAGTGTGCATTCTTCATTGCTATACTGATTCTGTTTTCTTATCCATGTCCTTTTCTGAGGTTCCTGTCTATGACTGTTGTTTTTCTGTTGTGGTTCTCTAGGAGGGACTGTCATTTTGAAATATTTGGCCATGTGTCCAAAGTTGTTACATTTGTAGGATTCCACTTCAGTGCTCAAAGATTCAAACTTGTTGTAACTTCTTCTCTGTGTTTCACTAGGCCTTCTTGGATAACCCTTTTGTGTATGACTTTCAACGTTGTTGTTAGATCTGCAATTCACAACTTTATGTCCAAAATTATTACATGCATAAAATAAACTAAAAAATATAGTTTGATACCTGGGATTTGAATATCTTCTGAAAGGAGGTACTCTTATGAATCCTTCTTCTTCTCTAGGTATATATGTTTATGTCGGTCGTTGATTCTAAAATCTGAATCTTCTCGGTGGAGAAGTGTCCCTGTAATTTTCTTTGTAGACCTTCCCATCCCCTTTTATTGTTTTTGCATATCTTTTTGGATATGTTTCTTGTTCTGTTGTTTTGGATCTTGATCCCTTTTTTGTCTGATTGCATCCAAGTTCAGACTTTTCGTGATGAGGTTTTTGACTGCTGATAATGTCATTCAAAACTTTTGAGTTGTCCTGCATTTTTTCTTTTGAAGATCCTTTTTTAATGTGACAATTTATGCTTCCAAATTTCCAATGATCCTGTCTAGTTGTTCTTTGAGTGCTTCTTCAATTCTTTTATCTTCTTCAATTTGAACCTTCAAATTTGTGATCATTTGTTCTAGTTCCTGAGTGTCTTCTTTCTTATCTAGTTCTGCTTGTAGTTTCTTGTTTTTCTTCTTTTATATTCTGATAACTTCTATGGAACACAACAATTCTTCTCGGTAGTCAACTTCTGCCTCTTCATATTCTTCTTCAGAGTCTTCTTTATCAGAGTCTTCTACTTCTATGAATAAAACTCTTTCTGTCTCACTGTCACTGACTTCATCTTCATCTGATGATGAGATGTCTTCTTTGGTGCATAAGATTTTCTTGAAAACTTTCTTTGTGGTTATTTCGCCTTTATATGTTTGTTTGCTATTTGAGTAACCTTCATAATTTCTCTTTTTCTTATGAGTATATTTTTCATAAAAATGACCAATACCATCACAATTAAAACAAATCAAAGGAATCTTACCTCTATAATTGATCTTGGTTCCCTTGTTCAATCTTCTGACAAAGTTGGCCACTTCTTCATCATGTTCCGAGACGTCACTGCTGATGCTATGTTCTTTTTCTTTTTTCTTTCCCTTTTTCTTTGACCTTTTGGATGATTTGAAGGTTGCTTCTTTTATATCTGTATTTTCCTGTTCAATTCTGATTTCATATGCTGTGAAGAATCCATGTAGTTCGTCCATGCTTATTGAGTTTAGATCTTCTCTTTCTTCTAGTGCTGATATCTTAGGGTCAAATCTCATAGGAAGATATCTTAGTACCTTTTGAACAATTACAGATTCTTTGATTTCTTCTCCCAATCCCAAAATTGCATTTATTGTTTCATCGACTCGTAAAAATTAAGCTGCAATGTTCTCATCTTCCTTCATCTTTAGTTGTTCGAACTAACCTCTGTAAGTTTGAATCTTTGTTGCTTTGACTTTTGAATATTCTTCATAAATATTTCGAAGTTTGTCCAAAATATATTTAGTGGATTTACAATGTGCAACTTTGGTGAATACCGATTCTCCAAGACCATTCAAAAGTTCATTTGTGGCTTTGGAATTATTCTGACCAAGTTTCATAGATTTGTCATTTGTCGGTGGAACTGTTGGTGCTGTGTATCCATCTACAATTGATTGTCAAATTTCAAATCCTTGTACCTGTATATATGTTTTCATCCTTATGCTCCAAAAGACATACTTATGTCCATCAAACTGTGGTATTCCATTTTTATACATGTTTTTTCTCTCCATGATCTACCTATCAGTGGTTAAACTGATTTCTAAAGGAACCTGCTCTGAATCCAATTGTTGGATTACTGAGAGGGGGGTGAATCAATAATATATAAATTTAATCCTTTTTAACCATATAATGCAAGTGTTATATCAATGTAGAATTATCATCCAATATTTGCAGAGTAAATAAACAATGAACAAATGAAAAATCATACACATCCAAAATACACCAGTGTTTTTACGTGGAAACCCAAAGTGGGAGAAAACCACATAATGTTTTTTCTTATGTCTTGAAGAATTACATTCATTGGAAGCACCAACTTCCTTTGTTTTCCAGATGGAACTAGAAGGAGGCTCCAACCCCCTAGTTTCTCAGGCTACAACCTGAGGTAAACTCCAACTCCCCAATTGTATGGCTACAACTAGAAGGAGGCTACAACCCCCTATGTTCTCTGGCTACAACCAGAAGTTGACTACAACCACCTGTCCTTGCCCCGTCCAACCATCCCGATGTATAAGTAGAATGATGGAACCACTGTCACACTATCACTGTGAGATATACTACTGTAAACCTATACCAATAAAATTACACCAAACAACTTGTACCAATAACCTTAACCATGTATCAACCATGCATCAACCTGTACCTCAATCTGTAATCAACCTGTACTATAAACAAGTGCATCAACCATGCACCAACCTATACCGAAAAAACTATAATCAAATTGTACCATAAACAAGTGTATCAACCATGCACCAACCTATACCTCGACTTGCAAACTTTCCTTAACTTTAACAACAAGAGACTATCATTTTCATCAAACTTTACTTTAGTCTCACATGACTAGTTTTGGATTAGTCAACAACCCTAACTTGAAATAATTATAACTATGTACCTGTAATAAATAAAGATATGAAAATAGTACACAATGTTCTTCAGTTTGTTTTATGCAATTCCTCCAGGTGTCACTACTTGGAACCTCTCAGACAAGGAGTTATAGCAAAAATTACATACCTTGTTGAATTTTGACTTATTCTAGAGAACAAACTTGTAGAGCATGCCCCACACGAAATATTTGTTGTTGGGATCTAAAAATGTTACAAAGAATACTACAGACTTTAGTCTAACCAACATATTTAGTCTTACTAAATTTGGATCTGTTATGAAGAAGTTATGACATTGTTACCCGAAACACCTATTTAGACTAGTTTCAAGACTAGCCACAAGCCCTATTTTCCACGGAGTGTAACTCCAAAAATACAACGACCCACAAGATGAAATTTGGACCACAACTACTTCGATATGTTTCCTCAATGGCCTCCCAATTTTATGGTCTAAATCATTCTATAAAAAAAATTATTGCGAAAATGGTGAGATGACCTGTAAATAACATATCTTAGAAAGCATCATCAAAAATTTTTTTCCTCCCTTGAATTTCAGCCTTCTTTACTTCACCTTCCCTTTGAAATTCGGCTTAGATGTCCTTTGGTTACCTCATTCACCTGTAGATATTCAATATGCTCAAGTGTGATTAAAATGAGAGAGCCTTGCCTCTTATTTATACTTTCATGTAGCTTCCTCAAGGGGTTACCTTTTAACCATCTTAATCCAATTTCCTTATTTTAGGGCTAACCCACTTCTAACCACTTTCCATAATTAGAAAGTTCTCCATTTACTTTATTATTTAAATGATCCTCCTTGACTTTTTCACTTCACTTTATTATTTAAATAATCCTCTTTGACTTTGTCACTTCACTTTATGATTTAAATAACATTCTTTGACTTTATCTTCTCTTTATTATTTAAATAATCCTCTTTGACTTTGTCACTTCACTTTATTATTTAAATAATTCTCTTTGACTTTGTCACTTCACTTTATTATTTAAATAAACCTCTTTGACTTTGTCACTTCACTTTATTATTTAAATAATTTCTTCTTTGCAAGCACTTTGACTTCTTTGACCTTTTGGGGCTTCAAGCCAACATATGAGGGTCCTCCAAATTCGTAAGGTCATAACTCTCAAACCATGAGGAGTTATGTGATGTTCCACATACCACCAGAAATGACATGACATGTACTATCCATATAGAATATTCTTACCTGCAAATATATCAAAACTCATACCCTTATACCTCAAACAAACTTGGGTCCATTACCCAAACCTTTGTGCTACCAGAATTCACTATCGAACTTTCTTCAAGGGTTGACATCAATGACAACCAACCCAATTAATCAACAATGCCAACATGCGCTTGATGAATTTAAAAACAAAGTGTTTGAAGCTCCTATTTTATGAGGACCTAATTGGTCCCTCCCATTTCACATCTCCAAAGACACATCGAACACCATCGTTGGAGATATTATAGGACAACTAGAAGGAAAGGACCCATATGCAATTTACGTGAATGAGAATCTTTCTCCAAAAAAATTGAACTATATGGTAACCAAGAAAGAGTTTCTTGTTGTTATTCATGAAATAAAAAAATTTAGGTACTACATTACTAGATATTCTTTAAACTTGCATACTGATCATGTTTCTATTAAATATTTAATGAACAAACCGATCACCAATGGCAAGGTCACTAGATGGTTACTTTTATTACAAGAATTTGATATTAACATCCTAGATAAGCTAGGAAAAGATAATTTAGTTGTTAACTTTCTTTCAAGGATAATATCTAATGAAAATGAACCTCCAGTAGAAGATTACTTTCCAAATGAACACCTCTTTGTAGTATCTACTAACTCACCATGGTTTGCAAATATTGCTAACGTTTTTGCTACAAGCAAGCTTCCACATCATCTAACTCCCAAATAACGAAAACATATAGTCAGGAAAAGCGAAATATTTTCATGGATTGATGGCTGCCTCTTCTACACTGTTGAGGAAAAGGTATGGAAAAACTTACTCAAGCATTTTCAGATCTTACTGGTCTAAGCCAAGATAGTTGGGAATGTTATCATGTATTTATAGCCTAAAAAAAATCGCTTAATCTAGAAGTATTAAGTACAAAGGATCAATGCTGGTTTTATGTGTTAAATATAATAGTGTAAAAGAAATAAACTTAAACAAAGTTACATGAATGTGTAAAAAAATTATACAAATGCATATATGGAGATAAAAGTAAAAGAATGAACCAAATCATTAAAACACATGTGTGATATTGAAACAATAATCTAATTTTTCATTTATTTCATTATGAGATACAAAACTGAGTTCTCTCTACAAACCCCTGCGAGGGTAGGGACCAAAATCAAATTTAGAAGCCTTCGATGGTCACCATACAAAAAGACTCTAACAATCAAGAGGAAAACTGAAGCTAAATATTTGGATCAACTTGCCACAAAATGTTGTCACTTGACTCTACAAGATATTCTTTATCAGTCATGAAACTCAATTCATGCACAAACAAAAATACACATACTGCCAAAGATAAATCATACACCTTTGAAACAAGATGCTTAAATATGTAATTCAATTTTTGAATCTTGCTGCCTTCAATAAGATCGTGCTGTCATCAAGACAATTAAGCTTTCTAGTAAACTCAGAATGAATGAAAGTTGAAAGTACCTCACTAGTATAGAGAAAACCTTATGGTTGTAGTTTTCCTTCTATTCTCTCCCCCTGTCTCTTCATCTTATTGAGATTTTATTCCTCCTCAATAAGTTAGGGTAGTTCAACCACCTTTCTTAAGTTAATTCAAATTAACTTAACTAATTAGTTTGAGACAACTAAATAATAATAATATATAAATAAGGGTCTTAAATAATAAGTAAATAGATGAGATCCCTTGTGACTCCCAATTATTTCTTTAATAATCATGAAACATGAAATATAAAAATCAATCATAAGATTTCAAATATATCCTTGTTGTAACTTCCATATTCAAAATTATGATCAAATTTTTAAATATCGGTAAAATATAATCTGATCATATCCAAAAACTATTATATCCATGTTGTCCCAAAAATAATTCCTAAATATATACTTGTTGTCCAAAACTTTGTCCAAGTAAAATTATTGTCTTCAACATATGAAACAACATTAATCATCATCAAAATACATATTTACTATGAGAGGCATTAGGCCTCTTCTCACTGCTATTCCCTTTTGAATTTTCTATAGCAGCCTTTGGTTGGTTAGAATCTTAAGGTTGAACTGCACAAATAATATGAGAACAATCATCCTTAATATGAAGGCGAGAAGACACATATTTGGAAGATTCTTTGGACGAGCTGGAGTGAGTGGATATTCCTTTTCCCTTGTCCTACACATGTTCTGGGACATCTATTTTTAATCTTTTACTGACATGTGATGACTACATGAGTGAGACTGTATGATCAGTTTGGGAAATTTGATTCTTTGGTGGTGGAGGGGGTAATGGGAAAGAAGTACTAGGCCAACTTTGATGATGAACAACATGCTGGTGGATAATCTCATTCCAACCATCGTTTGCGGGTGGTTCTGGTCGCATTGATACACGAGGGGGGAGTGGGATGCCATAAAAAAATTTATGTGCTTGGAAGGGCGGTCTTTCAGGTCAGGGCTAGAGGATCCCTTTCCCTACTAGGTTGAAGAACCCAGCTTGGAAAAAATGGTTCAATTCTTGGGGGTCAACATCAAAATGTATGGAGAACCAAGGTCTTCTATGACCCCTCTGCCAGTATCCCCTGCCTCTGCTGAAAAATCTCATCCTGAAGCAGTGTTCCAATTAGTTATGAAAACTCTCGACAATCCATGTATCAACCCTACCTAAATAAAATCAAAGGTTGGCTCTATTATTCTCAACAAGAGCGCATGCAATCAATCCATTCATCATAATGCTCAAATAAATAATTAATTTCTATTGAATAGGGAATGACAGGGTTTTTGGGAAGATGAAGGGTTGGTAATGAACGAAAAGTGGTAGCATGGGAGGGGAACACCAACACATACTGTTCAAGCAAAATCAAAATAATACTTCCACATCGTGGCATGTGTTCTCTCCTCTTAACCTAGCACTTGCTACTTGTCCACTTCCTAAATTCAAAGAACATCTTCCTAGGTTTTCAAGAAATAACATTGTCACTACAAACGAACTCCTGGTGGCATTTTCTAATGCTTGTCACAACATAGAAGCCAACGACAATGATACTTGCATGCACTTATTTGTCAATTCCTTCGAGGGAAAGGTTGTGGCCGATTTCTTTGACCTTCCTCCTAATATTCTGTCTAATTGAGAGGATTTAATCTACTGGTTCAGATCCACTTATGGGCAATCTAAAAGACCAACCGAGAAGTTACGAGAATACAATAACATTTCCTATAAAGATGGTGAAACCATCAAATCCTTCAAATTGCATTTCACTAAGTTATACAATCATATCCCTGAACTCATTCGACCTCAGAACCAAGCCAATTTCATACATTACTACAATGAATTACCTTCCCCCTACCATCATAGGCTTGAGGGAAACGTCATTGATAATCTTGGTTCTGCTCTGCATACTTGTTTAGAGTATGAAGAACAACTTGAAAGAACAAGTCTTCCTCATGGAGAATCAGTTAAACAAACAAACATGTCCGCCCTCTAATAGCTAGTACAAGACATGAATAATCGTATGATAGCGTTCGAGCGAAAGGGGAATGTCTCACCTCTCACCCCTAGAGATTCATCCTCTTTTGTGCCCCCCTTTAGAAACCTGTTTGAAAATAATTTTCAGCCTAAAGCTATTTTGCCTTGAAGTTGGTGTAACTTCTACGAGGAACACCATGAGGAAGCCACATGTGAGGTAAGGAAGTGTTTCAGAGATAAGATCTTTGGTAAAAGACCAGAAACTACTATCGTTGTCCTAGATTTTGCAGAGCCAGAAGATGTCATGATAATCAATACTAGGAACAAAGCCTATGCTCCCAAGGGAAAATTTGATCCTCCCCGCAATTCTTCCAACCCGAGCTCATCCTCACCCACTGCTACTGTTCAGGTTCCTAAGGTTCCTGATAGTCAAGGAACAACTTCCCCTCTCCCCTCTTCCAAGTACAATATCTTGAATCAATTGGCCAACATCAAAGAAGATGCAACCCTTCTGGACATGGTTTCCATCCCTGAACAACAGATGCATCTGAAACAATTCATGGAAGGAAAAACTTCTGTTGTAGCCAATCTTTCTGAAGAGGTAAATGAAGAGGATTCATCTGTAAATAAAGTAGGTGTACATAAATTTAGATATCCTGTAAAAAAAAACCCTTTTTACATTTCTGCAAAGATTATGGATAAGATTGCCCATTGTTGCCTCATTGATGGCGGTTTGGGCCCAAGTGTGATGTCGAAGATTATTATGGAAGAGCTAGTCTTGTCTTGTACAAATGAAAATGATAGAAGCATGCTCTCCTATAATAGCCTACAAAAAACAACCATAGGTGAGATTAAATATGTAACCTTAGTTTTGTGCGCACACCCTGAAATAAGGAACCCTTAGTATTCAGGTAATTGATATGCCAGTAATAAATTACTCAATCATCTTGGGAAGAGATTGGCAAGCCTTAATGGGTGGATACCTCTCACTTGACGGAACACATTTATCTGTTCCTCAAAATGGTAAAAACATTATAATACTTAGAGAGGGAAGGATATCACCTTACATAGAGAGTGTCCCATAGTTTAATGTAAACTATATTGAAGAGGACCTAGGAGTGTACTCCATCTTTTCTAAGGAGGATAACATTCCCTTGGAAGAAATTGATTTAGATGATGGCATGTGGCACATGCACTTTGATGGCTCATGCTCTAATGAAGGTAACATAGTTGGAATTATCTTGATTTCTCATGTAGGAAAAATCCATAACTTTTCTTATAGGTTGGAGTTTTCTTGCAAAAACAATGTCACCAAATTAGAAGCTTTGTTATTAGGCATTGAGAACACGTATAATCTTGGTTGTGGTCACCTTTCATTTTTTGGGGATTCCGAGCTTTCTGTGAACCTTGTGCGTAAAATTTACTCTCCTAGAAACAAGTTGATAAAAGGATACACCCAAAATGTTTGGGCACTTGTCTCAAACCTATTGTCTTTAAACATCACTCATGTTAAGAGGGAGTTGAATTCAATGGCTGATCAGTTAGTTGTTTTTTCAACCTCTCCTAATCGACAAATTTTTCCACACATACCTGATTGTACTTTTCAATATCTATATCATCCACATATCCCTGGCAATAAAGAATCTTGGCATGCCCTCCCTAATGATGAGAACATTTGTTCTTTCATTCAATATGAACCTCTTAAGCCCAAGCAAATTATATCCATAGAAGACAACAAGATTCTTAAGGGCTCGACTCCTCTAGAGAGTTCATTTTCATCGAGTGATGTAGGCAATAAAGATAAACAAAAAGAAGAGGAGTCAAGAAGGAAGGTGGGTGAAACCATCTCCTTGAACATTGGTGCACTCGAATCTTCAAGGAATGTTAAAATAAGTGTCCAATGTTCTGATAAAGAAGAAATGAAGTTGGCCAAGCTACTTGGTAGATTTCAAGATGTTTTTGCTTGGTCTTATGAGGATCTTCGTGGTTTTGATCCTGGTCTTATACAACATGCTATCCCCATCAAGGAAGGCGTGAAACCAGTTAGGAAGAAATTAAGGCCTATCAACTCTTCATTCAAAGCAACTTTTCAAAGGGAGTTGGAAAATTTCTTAAGGGCTGGGATCATTTTTCCAGTCTACCCTGAATGGGTTTCCAATTGGGTACCTGTTTTGAAGACCACTGATCATATTAGAACCTGCATTAATTTTCTCACTTCCAGTCAGGATATTATGAGAAATCATTTTTCTCCTCTTAATATGGAAATGATTCTGCAACAGGTTGTAAGGTCACAGATGAGGCCCTTACTTGGCAATTTTTTGGGTTACAGTAAAATCAAGGGAAAAGGGGAAGATGCTCGCAAAACTACTCTAAATTCCTACCATGAATTATAAATTCCTACTTTCTGGATTACTTGATGCAAGTACTACTTTTAAAATACCTATATGGACAACTCTTGACGAATTGATCAATATCCATATATATCTTGATGATCTGATTGTACATGTTAAAGGGATGATTATTACCTCCGAGTTTCAAGTCTTATTTCTGGGTCCGTTCAAAATTGATTTTGTATTGGATACTAACTCTTGCATTCTAAAGGATTTATAGGAGCAATTTTTTCCTACAGTACTGACTGTTCTCACTTGAAACATTACGTGGGACCAATGTGAAAAATGCTAACGTTGTTTGGATTTTCTATATACTAGTAACTTAGCTCTGCTTTCAATTTTGCACCATTTTCCCTTCTTCTTTTACAGTAGTTTGACTTCTTCTTTCTGTTTTAGAACATTTCCTACTGCTTTTAAATTCGGTCATTTTATTGCTGCTGTTTTAATTTTTTAATTTTTACTTATGTCATGATTTTGTTACTTACCACCTTTTAGTTAGTTTGGTCAAAATAAGATGTTGGATCAGTACTACCATAGTGTCACTGCTGCAAGACATGTCGGTCAATAAAAATCAAGCTTACACGGCTATCACGTTGTTTCCCCTGAAAATCACGCTTGAAATTGTTATCTGCTTCCACTACTGTCTAAAAAATTTCTTTGGATTATCTCCCACTTCTTCTTTCCTTTTCTTCATCCATTTGAGAATTTAAGAGAGCAAGTCCATAAATTTTCTCCTTGAAGTTAAGATTCGATCCCAGTTGAACGATTATGCACACAGTGGCAAAATCCCTCATACTTAACACTTTTCATGAGTTATTCCTAAATTCCCGGTCATTTTTCCATTAAGTCCGCTCACTTCCCCCTGTTGCATAATCTTCTCGGTTATATTTGCATGACCTGTGAAATCATGAGTTCTGAGGTCTGAGTTCTAAAATGTTGAAAACAAATTTCCTTGTGGAGTCGCTTTTTTGTTGACGATTAAAATCACAATGAGGATTTTGCCCACAAAGTATTGCTAAAGCCTATTATTATAATCTAACAAGATATATAATACTAGTAGGTGGGACCCCCTTGTAGATTGGGAGATCAGATCTGGTTCTTATTTCATGTTTATGCTTCTATTCGACATTGCTTACATGTTCTACATGATTGATGAAATATTGGTTTTATTGGCAATGGATAAAGCATGTTATGTGTTGGTTCTAATTGTGACAAATGAATGATGGGTAAGGCATGTTATGCTTTGTTTCTATTGCTCCAAGCTCTAATTTCATGATTACAATGACCTATGATTACCCTTGCTATCTGTTCCTGGATTCATTACTATGACACCTGCACAAGATACATGCTAGTAACAACACATAAGAGCAGTTGAAAAGATATAAAACACAATATGAATAAAATCTAGAAGAAAGGAACTATGATATTATGTTATACGATGTTGCACTATGCATTTTGAAGTTTAAATGGATTGTTGTTAGTCCTAGCTAATGGGTTAGTTGCTATATGATTTATTGAGTTATATGGAAACACATGTGATATGTGCTATAATATGGTTGGCAGTGGTTAATGTGACATAGGGTGGCACTCTTAGAAATTAGTGGATGTTGGTTTCGATGCATGGTTTAATTGAATGAGTTAATGGATTAGTGGGCTGGTGTGTACTAAGGAATTGAATGGCTAGAGGGTGGAGGTGACGTGCATTTATTGCACGTCACTCCATACACTTTCCACTGGCCATTACCCTAGCTATTGTTCAATTGTGTTCATTGTGGTTAAGCTCTGATTTTCAAGAAGAGGAAGAATTGCTCGGCCAAGCTCTCATTTTTAATGTTTTCAAGGTTACAGGTATGTCTTTTCACCATCCATGAACCTGCTCTGGTTATGAAATAGATATTGGCTCAGTGATGTATGGGTCTGTGCTTTTCTTCAGTCTGACAACTGTGTAAATTTGTGATATTTTTCTGAAATGAATGGTTGGTGTGGTTTTCATTGCAATAATGTTTGAATTCAAAGTTTCATTGATCAATCTGAGTGTTAGAATCCATGAAGGCTCTCTGTCATCCTTATTGGTCTTGGTTGAAGGGTTTTCATTTGGTCCAGATTGGCTGGCTGTCTCCATGCTTTTTATCACCATACCTAGTCATTTTTTGTTATGGGGTTTGCTGGGTTTGAAACTGTGTATCATTTCACATGGGTGTGGGTTCTTTCATGTTACCGATGTTTGCACAGTGGGTTATGGTGGTTATTATGCCAAAGGGTTTGCTTGAGGTCGATTGCTATTTCTCGGCTTTGTTTTATCTCAACATTCTTCAATTGATTGGGAAAGCCACAAGGGTTATACCCTGCGTGTTCTAAGTGTTGTTACAAGACCATAATGAAGCCTTTTATCCTCTGTTCATAGTCTCTCCTATCATGAGAATTTTCACCCTGTCTACGAAGTTATTGGTGGTATACCCTGTGTGTGCACCGTTGGTATCGGAGGTTCTCGTCCGATGTTGGGGGCTGACTCCGATCTCCCTGTGTTGGTCCACAGAGAAAACCCTTGATTTCTCAAGCCTGGTTTTTGATAGAGGGAACCATTATGTCCTGTCAGGTATGCTATTGATTGCTATGAGTTGGTGATGTATTATCAATAGTGTTGATTACTGGCTCGTCCCTATGGATTATGTTGACAATGGTGTTGGTTTTGGTATTTAGTCACTACATTGGTTATTATGACATTTGAATTGTTAACCCAACATTAGTTTTAATTGATCAAGTCACAACAATGCTTCATGCATGATGCGTTGATATGTGTGGCCTTCCTACAACATGTTAGGTTGAGTTAAATGACTGATGTGATTGTGTGTTTAAATTACCAAATAGGATTATTGCAATCACGATAGTTGTGGTGTGGCTATCCACTATATATACTTTGGATATTACTTGATCGCACCATCAGAGATGGTCACAGGTTTTTAAACAATATGCTTTTTTTTCAATTTGATCGATTTGAGAAATGGGGTTAGGCATACTGTCGTTGTCTCCCTTATTAGATTGATAGCTCAACATCGTTGATGTTTATATTCAGACTAATTAAACATGTGCAGCCACATAAATTCTCTTGTGTTGGTTGAATGGTTTGTGTATCCTACAACATCGTATAAGTTGAAAGGGTGATGTGCGTTTAAATGGAAAGTCAGGATAGATTAATGATTGTGTTTTGACTGTTCATTGTGTATTGATGATGGATATCATGCATTGTTTCATAGATGGACACAGATTCTATGACAATATGGTCTCATTACAACTTAATTATTAAATGAACTTGAGGAATGGAATCGGGTGTAATTTTAGTGTCTATGTTTGATTTGAAGAAATGATTCATGGACAAGGGTTGATGTTTTGACGAAACATATTGGAATAAGTGACTGTGTATTCATTTGGGATTTGTTCTAAAACATTAAATGGACAATGAGAAGAAACATAACTCTTCTATAGGTTTTTATGGGATGCATATTGTCTTGTTTTGGTGACACTGTGTTGAAGATATGATTACAAACAATGAGCAAGTTAATGCACATAATTGATTGAATTATACACAATAGTTTTTCATTTGATCACAATGATTATTTGGTTGGTGTTATTTCTTTTTATGTTTGAGATAGAATGATTATGGATTACTTAATTAATTTTATGAATAGTATCCGCTCTCCTCCCTATCATTATTTCACTTTTCGCTAATTATAATCCCCTCGCCTTCCCATATCCATTTTTCACTCCCTGTTCCTAAAATTTAATTAAGGATAAGATAATTCTGTATTGTAACAGTTTGAAATCACAATTTCTTGGATGGATTACAACGACATGTTCCTTGGTTTACATTACAGTTGATTGTGTGTTGTATGGGAGAAGTAACCATGTCCCCCCCCTCATTTTATCATTTTTCGCTCAATACAAAACCCTCGCATATCCCAAGATCTTTTGTTCATCCCCCTGCTCATTGACAACAATTAAACAATTTGTATGGATTGGATTGCACGAGTCTAATATGTTGCTGAGCCAAAATCTATTTCATATTTTTAAAGAGTTGTCATGTATGGTTGTTAAAGGACCTATTTGCTA
The DNA here is from genome assembly GCA_009831015.1 of Picea engelmannii. NCBI lineage: Eukaryota > Viridiplantae > Streptophyta > Pinopsida > Pinales > Pinaceae > Picea > Picea engelmannii. The sequence goes on from ML800874.1 coordinate 285,578, forward strand.
ATCCATTATGCATACAAGAATGAGCTCTTCAAACAAAAGGATGAAAACCGAGGCCCACCATGCCCTTATCAAAGGGAAAGCCACTTCTGCCCCTTCCTCACCTTCAAATGATTTTGATAAATCTGTGTCCTTCCACATGCATTGGAGGGATGATTGATCTCATATGATCAACGAGATGAGACCTAAAGGCTCCACACATCTTAAGGAAAATTCAGAAGGATTAAAAGGTGATAACAACAACAAGGGAAAGATTGTCTCACAGACTGAAAAATATGGATTTTAAGTTTTATTTATTTATTTTTGTTGAGAACAGTTGACTTCAGATTTTCGGATAACATGCTTTTTGGATATATTGGTAATATATTTTGGAAATAATTTCAAATATAATTGAGATAAATTGTCAAATATGAATGTGGTGATGGGAGTCACAAGGAGGGATGTTGTTAAATTAATTACCTATGTTATGATTGTTAAAATCTAAAGGGAGTCACAAGGGGTCCCACCTACTAGTTATTATTTATTTAAAACCCTTATTATGATTTATTACTCCCCCCCCCTTAACTAAAAATTGGTTGAGTTATTGGTTAACTTGACTAAAGAGGTAGTTCAACTACTTCAACTAATTCTAAATTTCTTAAAGGAAAAAGGAAAGGGAGGAACAAGAGGAGGATAGAAGGAGAAGCATACTAAGGTTTTCTCTTTGAGTTTATGTTGAGATAGTTCAGTTTTCATTCATTTCTTAATTGATCATAAGCCTAATTCTTTTTTATGATAACATGGTCTTATTGTAGACATCGAGATTCATGGTTGAATTACATCATTCAGACACTTGTTTTTCAGAGGTGTTGATCTATATTTGATAGTCTGTGTAGACTTGTCTGCTTGTGAAATAATTTTCATGATTGACAAAGGCTATTGTGCAGAGTCGAGTGGGCAACAATCTATGGCAAGCTGATCCAAATTTTAGAGTTTAGTTTTTTTTATTTTCTGTCAGAGGTCCTTTTGTATGTTTCATCGGGTACGTCTAAGTTTGACTTTGGTCCAAAAATTCTTCACAAAATTTTGTAAATAGAATGACTCTTTGATGAATTGGAATGAAATAAAGGATTGATTTATGTCTCATATGTCTTGATTATCATCTTGGTGTCTTTACTTCTGTCTCTACATTTATTTCAACAACTGTTATATTCAGAAAATCATATAAATAATGAATTTTCCAGCAAGCTTTTATTTATAAAAAGACTATCCTAAGCACTTGTAATCAATACTTGTGAGTTAGGATATTATTTTTGATGGATATAAACATAGGGTGACATTCCCGTCTATTTTTATTTAGCCAAGAAGAATCTGAAAATGCTTGAGTAAGATCATTTCGTATCTTTTCATCAACACGTTAATTATCAGGTTGGTTCCAGATAATGTTTCAAGTGGGAACCATTAGTGTTGTAAGAGAACAATCGCTCTTCCAAATCATTTAGCAAGTATGAGTTTGCACCTAGGATAAAATCGATTTTAAAAGGACCTAGCCATAGTTTATGGAACTTTGAGTGTCTTCCTCTCTCAGCATGAGCTGAGTCCCATAGTAAGACTTTCTTGTCAATCTTGAATTCAACAACTTTTTCTCGTCTGTTAAAATACTTTTTCATAGTTTCCTTCCTTCTCTTTATATTCTCTAAGGAAAAATTCATTTTTTCTTCCAGGGATAACAATACATTTATCCTTTGGGGAACATTGGAAGAATTTAATTCTTCAATATGTAACATCAGCCGTAAGGAGGGAAGCTCCAACTCAGTAGGAAGAATAGCCTCTTGGCCATATGCAAGATGAAAAGGAGTACAACCTGTGCTTGCCTTGGTGGTTGTTCGATTTTCCCAGAGAACGTAAGTGAGAAGTGTGTGTCATTGGCGAGGTTTATCTTCTATGATCCTCTTAATGATCCTAACGAGATTCTTGTTAGTGGACTCAACTTTCCCATTTCCTTGAGGGTAGTAAGAAAATGAAGTGAAATTTTTTACCCCTAATTTAACTAGAAATCAATTCAACTTAGCAGAAATGAAGGTTGGGCCATTATTTGTAATGATCTCTAGTGGAATACCAAATCTGGAAAATATATTAGTTTCTAGGAAATAAATTACCTGCTCATCCAGTGCATGCTTAAGAGGGATAACCTCAATCCACTTAGTAAAGTAATATGTGGTTGTCCAAATAAAAATATGCCCTGCGAAAGATGAAGGATTGATAGGACCAATAAAGTATAGGCCCTATTTAGAAAAAGGGAAATCCAAGAGGATAGGTTGTAAAGACATGGAAAAAAGATGTTATTTCCCAAAAAAATTTTGGCATTTATCACAAGATCTTGTGAATTTATAGGAATCTCAAAATATCGAAGGCTAATAGTAACCATTCCTAATGATTTTAAAGGCAATAGATTTAGCATAAAAATAACCACCAATGTGAATGATAGAAACTGATGATCCATGAATTTCTTGTAAAAATTTATGTGCTTCTTCATCATTCACACAACGAAGTAATAAACCATCAACAAAGCTTCTAAAAAAAAAGTCTCCTAAGATGATTTACTTGGAATATTCGAGGTTGAGTCTCCTTCTCTGGTGAGGATCCAAGTTATATGGACATTTTTGATGCTGCAAGTAATACACCATATTTCTATACCAAGGATGTTCAAATAGAGAAAGTTTTTGATATTCAATATAAAATAGAGATGAAAGCGGATTATCCTAATCATCGAGTTCTTCACTTGGTTCAAGGTGTTGAGCTAAGTGAAGGGCTAAGTCTCATCCCTTGATCATTTTTGAAGTCATGATGATTAAATCATGCTCCTGAATTTTGCCAAGCCAATGTGCAAGTTTTACTGAAAGATAAGTTTGTGATAGAAGAAACTTGACAGTAAGCAAAGGGACTCTTACCTACATATGTTTTCCTAGAATAAAGTGGCGAAATTTTTCTATATCCTTAACAAGAGAAAAAACATGTTTTTCAATAAAAGAGTACTTGATTTCATCATCTAATAAACTCTGGCTCATGTATGCTACATGTTTTTCATTTTTTTGGCCATCATTTGATAAGAGGATAGAAAAAATTCCATCCTTGGTGGCATTGGTATATATGATAAAATCTTTCTCGAAATCCGATTTATCCAAAACCAGCGCATAACTTATTGCTTTCTTAATCCTAAGGAAATCATTTTCGATGTCACCTATCCAAGAAAAAGAACGATCTTGCTTCAAAAGATTATAAATTGGTTTAACCATGACAACAAAATTAGGAACAAACCTACATACAAAATTGATAATGCCCATGAAAGCTTGGACTTCTTTCTTGGAGTTGGGGGTAGGAAGGTTTAGAATTGCAGTAATTATTTTGGGGTCAATTCTTATTCTTGAATCGAAAACAATATGACCGAGGAGCTTGCCCTTAGTGACAACGAAAATAGACTTGGAAGGATTTAAAGAAATGCCAAATTTTCTGCAACACATGATAACTTTTCTAAGATGACCAAAATGATCCAACCGGTTCTTTGAATAGACAATCAAATCGTCAAGATAAACTTGGATAATTTTACCGATCAGATCGTCAAAAGCTATTTGCATAACTCTTTGAAAAGTGGCAACTGCATTAGACAATACAAAAGGCATACGCTCATAAGAAAATGTTCCCCAGTGTGTAGTAAATGTGGTTTTATATATATCAATCCTCTTTAGCTTGATTTGATTATAGCCAGAAAAGCCATCAAGGAAATCATTTGTGACCCTACAAATTGTTGTAAAATCATTTTCATATTAGGGAGAGGAAAATTGTGTTTGACACTCGCTCTGTTCAATGCATGAAAATCGACGCATAATCGGATCTGACTAGTAGTCTTCCAAACAAGTACCAAATTTGAAACCCACTCGAAATACTTAAAGAAACATTATACCAACTTTCAATAATTTTTCCAACTCTTTTCTAATAATAGCTTCGATTGCAGGGTTAACAGGTCTTTTTTTTTTCCTAACTAGTTTTACCCCTTCCTTGATAGGAATGGCATGTTGTATGAGAGGAGGATCAAAATCACGAATATCCTCGTATGACCATGCAAAAACATCTTGAAATTCACAGAGTAGTTCTGTGAATTTCCCCTTTTCTTCGTCACAACATTGGGAACTTAGTTTGACAATATTTGGAGATTCGGGTGTCCCAAGTTTCAAGGAAATGGTATCACGCACTTTCCTTTTCGCCTCCTCTTCCTTATGTATCTCTTTGTTACTTACATCACTCAACAAAAATGAACTTTCGAGAGGAGTCACGCCTTTAGGAAATTTATAGTCTTCAATGGATATGATTTCCTTGGGCTTAAATGGTTCATTTTGTATGAAAGCGCAAATTCCTTTATCACTCGGGAATACCTACCATGATTCCACGTTATCAGGGATATGAGAACGATATAGATATTAGAACGTACAATCAGGTCATTGAGGTAAAAGTTGTCAGGTAGGAGATGTTGCAAACACCACAAACCTATCAGCCATTGAATTGATTTCCTGCTTAACATGAGTGATGTTAAATGATAAAAAGTTTGAAATGAGCATCCAAACAACTTGGGTATAACGCTTAAGAAACTTATTGCTAGGTGAATAAATCTTATGTACAAGGTTCACAACAAGTTCAGAATCACCAAATACTATAAGGTGGACACAACCAAGGTTATATGCATTTTCGATACCTAACAATAAGGCCTCAAACTCAGTGACATTATACATTATCTGTGCAAGCAAATTATAACCTATAAGAAAAATTGTGGATTTTACCTATAGAAGAATATAAAATAATTCTGGCTCCATTACCTTCGTTTGAGCATGAGCCATCGAAATGCATGTGCCACATGCCATCCTCAAAATCAATTGGTTGAAGGATAGTGTCACCCTCATCAACAAAGATAGAGTATACTCCCAAATCTTCCTCAAGATAATTTATGTTAGGTCGGGTAACACTCTCTATATATGGTGAAATTCTTCCTTCCCTCAAGACTATAATTTTCTTTCAGTTTCTAGGGACCGACAAATGTGTTCCGTCAAGCGAAAGATATCCACCCGTTAAGGCTTGCGAGTCTCTTCCTAAAATAATTGAATAATTTCTTATTGGCATATCGATTACTTGGATACTGAGGGTTGTTCTTATTTCAAGATGTGCACACAGAACTAAGGTTACATCTTTGATTTCACCTACAGTTGATTGTTGTAGACTGTCATAAGAGAGAATGCTTCTAGAATTTTCATTAGTGCACGATAAACCAAGCTCTTCCATTATAATTTTTGACATTACACTTGGACTAGACCCACCATCAATTAGGAAACAATGAGCTATTTTATCCATAGTTTTTACAGAAATATAAAAAGGGGCATTTTTTTATAGGTTTCCTAAAATTATTTACACCTATTTTATTTACATTTGAATCCTCTTCTTTTGACTCTTCAAAAATATTGGCTATGGTAGAAACTTTACCTTCCATAAAATTCTTGACATAATTTTCACTATAACATTTGGGTCAAATTTCGACGACGCGTTTGACGCAATTTTCACTTTTGTTTTTTGGGAGAACGACAAACAATAGACCCCCTCAAATGACATTTCACATGATGTCACTTTTCCGACACCATAGATATTGTCTCTATTGTGACTTTTCATGCCGAAACGTGTCATCTCAGATTTGACTATCCAAACCCCATATTGTCGTCGGTACAACGACATTAGAGACATCAAAATTCCGACGCCCCATTTCATTGGTCTCCACTACATGGAAGTTATGGGAGCGACGTTACCATAAGTCGTAATTCCGAATTATAGTCACGTCACTCAACCGACGACAAGCTATATATCTCTGATGTATGTGCCATGGGAGTGACTTTACCATACATCACAATTCCAACTTATAGTAACATCGCTCAACCGACGACAAGCTATATATCTCTGATGTATGTGCCATGGGAGTGACGCTACCATACGTCGCAATTCTGATGTATAGTAAATTATCTCAACCGACGACTAGCTATATATATCCGATGTATATTCCATGGGAGTGACGTTACCATATGTCGCAATTCTGACGTCATGAAGGTATTTAAAAAATAAATAAATGTCATTTTTTTTTTTTTGTTGATATTTTTAAATTTTGCAACTAGAAAATTTAAAATGAAGTAATTCTCTTGTATCATCCTAATAAGGGTATATAGTGAATAACATGTTTAGTGATACTAATAAAAACATATTTAATCATTGAATATCGACTAATACATATGATAAGCCCATACATGTTTTATGTTACCCTTGTTATATCGACTTAATGAACAAGATAGTACTTATACCATTATTTGTACTAGTTACATATGATAAGGTAATGAAACCCATATATATACTTTGCACCTATATGATTACTCAATATAAGCTCATAAGTTTCCATGGTATTACTTCACAACTTTCATATCATAACAATGTGATAAGCTTATATGTGGTGCTGAGATTAACCCTATGTGTTTATCCGTAATCAATCACACACGTTAATAATAATTGTTATACTGTACTTAAGCTTGGAATCATAGTAATCAATACGAGGATGTGGTATACACAACCTATACGTTGAATATGATAGTAAGCACTGCTTATTATGATATCTTAGTTATGGTTATTAATATGGACATTACACTCTTCTCTGTATTATAGCCGTACCAATATTAGGTAATTACAATGAAAGCCATGTAATACAATCTGACCTATATGAATAATTACACATAATACCTAAGGTTCAACATATCACTTACAACTTACATTGGTTCTATATCAGTTATATATGACATGCTTATTTAACATAATCTATGCCCTTTATATATACATTTAATGATCTATCCCTATTCAAGAAGATGGAACTCATATTGTTGTGATCATACCATATTCATACCTATCAACTTATGGTAATAGAAGTGATTCCTAGGATTTACTTGTGTTTCTACATATGAGATACAAGGATATTTGTACACATATGATGTAAGCTTATTTCCATTCACCTATATGTGTTAATGTGAATGCCCCTTTATTCCATATTCATTGCACTCATCGGGTACATACATCACACAATAGGAGTAAATAAGGCTATACAAGTATTACTAGTCCATGCATAAGTAATGGTTACCTTATTACCGTAATATCTTACATGTTATAGTTATAAGGGTAATGATACTATCATAGATAAAGAATGGGCTTGTATTACTCACCATATAAATAGGTTCATCATAAGAAATGAAAATCATAGATATAAGTATGTAATCATACCAGTAGAAGCATAGTTAAACAAAGCATATCAATACTTATTAGTCATGTTAAAGCTTTATTCGAATCACAATAATTTTCTGAATCAGACACATCATGGTAGTCTGAATTGAACACACAATATCCATAATCAATGTGATTAGATTCAATATGGATTATCTTATAGTTAACAGTTGATGTCATTGCCTCAATAAGATTGGTATAATACAAGTAACAAGCCAATTAGTCTTAATATTCATACTATATCTTCCTAATAATGATACCACTCTAATCATATAGAAGCTTCATAGTGAGTTTGATAAGTTGTAGATACGAGTTATGCTTTGAGTGCCATATCACGTAGTTTCCATAACAATATCTTAGTAATAGAGATCTTAGTATGATTCCTTGGAACACATCCAGGGGCCCTAGAACACATGTAGGGACTTATATCAACCACCAAGGAACACATCCAAGGATCAATCCAAGAACTTTGAAAGGATTCCCTGGAACACATCCATGGTCGCTATACACATCTAGAGACTTATATCAACCACCAAGGAACATATCCAAGGATCAATCCAAGCACTGAGAAAATATGATCCCTTAAGAACCTACCATTTGGATGACATTTGCTTCCCAGAAGTAAGTGAGAATATGCCTAAAGTTCCCAATGATGGATCTAATCAACTTTGGGTTTCCCCCAAATATAGTTTGCTAAAGACTAGTTCACACTTCTCATTAGCTAATTCAATACATCTTGATATCTTTTTATACAAGAAGGATGTTAACGAAAGTGTTTTTAGCTTAATATTGTTTCGGTGGAAGCTCTAATTTTTGCAACCCCATCACAACCCAAAAACTCACTCCCTTTGACCTAAGTTGTCCTCTAGTTTATGATGGTTATATTGAGTCTTTCACTAAAGAGAGGAGATGTTATAACCATTTTATTCTAATTGAGATAGATAACCATACTACTTAGCTTCCATATTGTACCAAAGGAGAAAAATTGTATTGTTGCATAAAGGAGGAACGTTTGGAGGTGAAGAGATAGTGAGATTGCAATGAACCATTTGGAGGCCCAGACATCATGAGATTGCAGTACACCCGAGTTGAAATGACCGTTTGAGGTGGAAATATGTGAGATTGTAGTGCACATTTTGGAGTGTCAGATCATATCAGATTATGATTAGGGTTATATTCTATATTTTCTTGGAAGGGGTAGAGATCAGAAAATGCGCTACAAAGAGAACATGATTTGCATTCATTTTTCCTTTGACTGAACTTTTCAGGTATAAACTCAAAGAAAAATATTTTTAATCAATTTTGGAGAGCTAGGGATTATGATGTCCAAAATGAACAAAAGTTATCTTTACCAGGTGGCGTGTATCATGTTCAAGTACATCCAAAATTCCTCCATTCTAATGCAACTTCCCACACATGGGAATTTGGAGATATTTTGAAGTTGCTTGATAATGTAGTTGAAGATTTTCAAAACGATGCAACTTTTGTCATTGTGGAAACAATTCATAACCCTAGGGACAATAGTCCAACTCTTGTTTTCCAAGATAATGGAGGTGGAATGGATCTCGATTGCATGTGGAAATGTATGATCTTGGGTTACTAAGTGAAAACTAACAGCACAACTATAGGACGATATGGAAGTGGATTCAATACAAGTACGATGAGATTATGTGTAAATGTGATTGTTTTCGGTCACTTTGCTCATGGAAGCCCTACTACACAGAGTATTGGGATCCTTTCTTACACATTTTTGAGGAGAAATTTTCACAGATGTTAAGGAATTCAGTTCTTTATGAGCATCATATTGTATATTCCCATCAATAGAGTCCAAAAGAACTCTAGAAAAGAATTAGAAACAAAAATTACATGAACAACAAATAAGATGTCTTCAACTTGAGATATCTCTCCTCCATCGTGGCCTCTATGGTGTTGATTAAAAATTTCCATTAAGACAAAGGTGAGGAAAATTTTAAGTACCCTACAATCCCAACAATGTACACGGGTGGTTGGGTATGTTACAATTGGTATCAGAGCCAAGATTACAACACTAGGGGTTGTATGGGCTCAAGAGAAATGAATGACAATGCTTTTGGCATTTAGCATTTGAAAAAGAATAATAAAAAAACATGCTCAAAGCCTTTCCGCCTAAAACGGTCATTTCAACTCAAGTGTACTACAATCTCATGATGTTTGGGCCTCCAAATGGTTCATTGCAATATCACTATCTCTCCGCCTCCAAATGATCCTTTCAATTTAGGTGCACTACAATCTCATAATCTCTAAGCCTCCAAATGGTCATAATGTTCATTTTAGTAGGTTCCATTCCTCCAAATATCTTGTCACCAGACCCAGAGCTGGACTTAGACCATGACCTAGAACACCATATAGAGATAGATATAGATTTAGACGTTGACCTAGAGCTTGATGTAGACAATGACATAGACACCCCTAGCTCCATCTAAGCCTGGGAATAACTTATACTCAATCCTTAACCCTATATTAACTCAAGCCATGAGTATGATGGAATATATTAATTTTTCTTTCTATGGAAACATAATAGAGGAAGGATTGATCTAAAGTGTTTCTCTCAAACAAAGATACTTCATGTTGAAAAATGACTAGCAAATTATTTATTAAATTTAAAAATTGGTACCTCTTCAAAACATGTGATTTGGAGTTGGATCCAAAACTTTGTACCATGATTTCAACAAAATTTGTATCATGATTTTACTACATCCACACCTCCAAATGGTCATATTTCCATTTCATTGAATATGTCATTGTCTTGCGACTATTTCTTTGTCTCCCTTCACTCTCTCTATCATTGAGAGGGAATGGGTGACAAATAAATAGTGATTTGACAATGATGGATTGAATGAAAGGGACATCTGAAATTTTGGAGGTGTGGATGTAGTGAAATCATGGTAAAACGTTTGGGAGGGTAGGAATTACTTATGATTATTATGATATTTTATTTTGATGAGGTGACGTAGATGTGTAATAAGGGGAGAGGGAGAGAAGGGGAGGGAGAGAGAGATCCAACAAGCGTCGTAATTTTATTTTTTAATGGAATCAATATCATGCACCTCATTTTTTCATATGAGGAGGTAAAGAGANATAGAGGGAGGGAGGGGGAGAGTGAGAGAGAGAGAGAGAGGGAGTGGGAGAGAAGGGGATAGAGAAAACAAGAGTGAGATAAGCGGGGATAGAGAGAAAGTGTGATAAGGATAGAATGGGACAGAGGCTAGAATGTCTGAGAGTGTGAGATGGAAAGAGAGGAAGACAAAGATATGGGATAGATAGAAATAGTGTCAAAGTGTGAGAATGGCGTTGTTGTAATACCTTTCCTCTATCATGTTGTTGTAATAATGACATTGTTTTAATACCTTTCCTCTATGATGTTGTTTTAATACCTTTCCTCTATGGATTGAGTATGTGTGGGGTTCGCTGTCGTTGGTTTTTGGTGGTCAAATCCGAGATGACAAATCAGTATATGGGGTTTGGAAAGTCAAATCTAAGATGACACATGTCCACATGAAACGTCGCAATAGAGATGATGTCTATGGCATCGGAAAAATGACGTCATGTGAAACGACGTTTGAGGGGGTACGCTATTTGTCGTTCTCCTGACAATACAAAGTGGAAATTGCATCGAATGCATCGTCAAAATTTGACCCAATTGTACTAGTGTTAGCATGGGGATGGCAAAGGAACCATCATTTTATTATGGATATGGTGAACCAAACATTCATGTTAGAATTTATCCATCGGTTAACCATAAACATACACTGACAGATCCATAA
>ML800874.1:305509-330354 GCA_009831015.1 Picea engelmannii
TGGTTTATTCTCTATAGAAGTTAAGACACTACCTTCTAGGAGGATGCTTTAACTTTTATACAAATCAATTTGCATTGAAATATTTGGTAAATAAGCTTGTTCTAGAGGGTTATATTTGTAGGTGGTTTCTCTTCTTTCAATAAATATCCTTTGAATTTGTGGTTAAACTAAGTAAACATATTATAAAGATTGATCACCTCTTTAGGCTCGAGTCAAGAGAACTAGGTGGTGCATTGGATGATAATGTTCTAGATGCAAACCATTAAAAGTAGAGGCTATCTTGAACTATATAGAGGAGACTGATTTGTTTCTAACTATTGGTGTTTCTCCTAAAGACAGTTCCACAACTCAAAAGCATCAGTTAGTGGTTAGAGATGCAAATTGTCAGTTAATCACAAAACAATTATAAAAATTGGGGATTGATGGTATTGTTGAAGAAAAGATATGAAATGATCTTACTCAAGCATTTTCAAATTCTTCTTGGCTAAAGAAAAATAGACGGGAATATCACCCTATGTTTATAGCCAACAAAAATAACATCCTAACTCACAAGTATTAATTACAAGTTCTTAGGCTAGTCTTTTATCAACAAAATCTTACTGGAAATTCACTTTTTACGTAATTTTCTGAACATATCAGTTGCTGAATTAAATGTAAAGATAGAATAAAAGTCACCAAGATGATAATCAAGACAGATGAGACATAAATCAATCCTTTAGTTCATTCAAATTCACCAAAGAGTCATTTTCTTTACAAAATCTCATGTAGAAACTTTGGACCAAAGTCAAACTTAGACATCCCCGATGGAACATACAAAAGGACCTATGATAGAAAACCAAAACTAAACTCTAAAAGATGGATCAACTCCACAGATTGTTGCCCACTCGACTCTGCACAATAGAATTTGTCAGTCATGAAAAATAATTCATAAACAGACAAGTCTACACAGAGTATCACAGATAGATCAACACCTTTGAAAAACAAGTGTCTGAATGATGTGATTTAACCCTGAATATTGTTGTCTACAATAAGACCCTGCTATCATAAAAGAGAATTAGGCTTGTGGTGAATAAATGAATGAATGAAAACTGAATTATCTCAACATAAACTCAAAGAGAAAACTTAGTATGCTTCAGCTTCTATCCTCCTTTGTTCCTCCCTTTCCTTTTTCTTTTAAACACATTAGAATTGGTTGAAGTAGTTGAACCAGCTCATTAGTTAAGTTAATTAAAAGACTCAACTAACTTTAGTTAGGGGGGAAATAATAATTATAATAAGGGTAAAAAATAAATAATAACTAGTAGGTGGGACCCTTTGTGACTCCCATTATCTTATGATAATCATAACATAACTATTAGTTAAGCAAATCACACCTCCTTGTGCATCCCATCCATATATTCACATTCCTTAATTTAACTCATGATATTTTGAATTATTTCCAAAAAAAACATTACTTATATATCCAAAATAAAACATACTACCCAATCATTCCTAAAGTCAACTGTCACCAATAATAGATAAAATAAAACTCAAAAGCCATATTTTCCTTTGCTGATGCTATCATCTTTTAGTCCTTCTCTTTGACATAAGCGTAATAGGCCTCTGTTTTTAGCCTTTTATTTGAATAACTCATCCTTGCATGCGTGATTGATTAGCAAACGATCTTTTAATTAACCATACATGACAACTCTTTTTAAAATATGAAATGGATTTTGGCTCAACAATATACTCATGCAATCCAATTCATACAAATTGTTTTACTGTTTATCAATGAGCAGGGGGTGAAAAGGGTTATGGGATATGCGAGGGGTTTGTATTGAGAAAAAACATGATACCATGAGGGGAAAAAGAACGCGGTTACTTCTCAATGACAACAAAAATCAACTGTAAGCAGCCCAATAAAACATCACTGCAATCCACGCAAGACACTGCCACTTTTAACTGCTTTAACACCAAAATTTTCTTAACTGTAATCAATGTCAGAACAGGGAGTGAAAAAATGAATATGGGAAGGTGACAGGGTGTGTGATTAGCAGAAAATGAAATAATGGAAGGGAAGAAGAACGATTACTGCTCATGAAATTAATTAAGTGATCCATAAAACATTTTGCGAAAAATAGATGCAACAACCAACAATCATTGTGACCAAATAATAATTATTGTGTATTTAACTAGTTCAATGTTCATAATCAAATATCCTATACAGTTCCTTCACAAGACAATATGCATTCTGTAAAGGGATTTTGGTCCTTTCATTTATATACTTTGCATCTTATAATAATAACCATTCCACTCTGTTAACCATCAAAATCAACCACTACTCATGCATTTCTTCAATCCACAACTACACTCAAAAACCATGTTTTCAAATTAACAATGAAGTCACTATCACTGCAATCGAGCTTATCATTTAAATGCAATGATATTAGTTAAACATATATAGGAAGTAAACCAAATAATCTGGATTAAATTGCAAAATCCGAATTGAAATTTAAACAGACATCCAACAACCATCATTTCAACACAAGCTATGCATAGAATAATTCAATCATGCAAGTGTAACACTGCCACTATGCAAACCCAATTCAATGTGACTTTAAAAATTTGGGCCATCCATCCAACACGACGGGGTATCAACAACATGCATGTCTCAACAAATGATTGGTTTGCAACAAAACGTGCTCAAAACTCTATGGGTATCCCTGAGTGTGAGAACCCAAGCTATCCATATCATACATAGTGTGCATTCACCAAAACACTACGATGAAATATCTCCATTTAAAAAAATCAAACATGAAGTCACAATAATAAATCAATTCATCATGCTAAGTCATTAATAACATTATTACTTCAATTTAGTCGAACTGTAATCAACTATGTTGTGCAAACTCAGGCTTATACAATCGAACACTCATAAGGATACAATGGATATAGTTTCTACAGTCACCCGGTTCAATAATCATTCGACCCCAAAGAAAACCACAGTTACCATGACCATTATTTCATTTTGAAAAAACACCAGACACATAATGTGACATGCATGAGCAACATCAAGCATTTGTAACCAATGCCAGCTAAACATCCAAACAATATTTAGTGAAAAAAATACCAGTGCTTGTGTATCAACCAACCAATTCATCATTATCATAAAATCAATTGACCTAACAAGCTATGACAACCATGCATACCCATGCATTAATTTGAATCGGGGCAACACCCCTCTCCATTAAACAATACTAATTTATTAATCATAAGGAGAGTGACTGTGAAATTTGAGTTGTGCCAATAATAATGCAGTATTTGTCATTATTATCACAGAGGCAGTAACTAAATGCCAAACCAACACGATTGTCATATGACCAACTGGGCGAGTCTGTATTCAAGGTAATAGTCCATACATTCAATCCACAATAACCCATAGTAAACCTAACGGACCCGATAGTCTTCTCTATAAAACCCTCAGATTGGACGAGTTAAGGGTTTGCTTCCGAGCCAACACTAGAGTCGACTCCTTTCAATGGTAAAACCTCCAAAACTAACGACACATACACTGAGAAAACCACAACTACTCTGTGGAAAAGGTGATGAAAACCTGTGACAGGAGAAGCCATGATAGAAGAAAGAGGTTCTAACTTGGCTTGGTAATGATATCTGACACATGCAAGGTATAACCCTCGTGACTGCTCAACCAAATGACCTCATTTTGGGGGACTGTGCGAGTCTTTCTGACATGTGTTGGCGCTCCTTTTCCCTTAGCTGGCTTGATGTGAATGTGATGGATGTAGTGTAGGTAGAAGTGGAATTGGGTAGTCAATCATTCCAGCTTGGATTTCTAGTCCATCTCGAGCTCAGTTAGTAGTCTGGTAGTGGTCTCTAGACTACTGAGGCGCCTCAAGATTTCATTCAGCAATTTCGTGTGTTCCTTTTTGTTATCCCATCTAGCATCCTCCCTCTTCGAGCTCACTTTGCCAATTAACATCTTTGTTTGTCATGCCATCTCCATCATTTTGTGGTAGAGGGTTTCCCTGGGCTGCGTAGCTCCTGGGTCTGTTACCCACTTTGCTTCCTGAACTAGAGCATCCCAGTTTTTTCCCTTGCGCTTTTCATTGATTTCCTTCTCCAGCTGGGTAATGGTTGCCTTTCCTTTCGGTGAAACCAGAGTATGAAAGGTTCCCTCCACGTCTTTTGTCGCTTTCTCCATCCTTGAAAGTCGTCGAGGATTGTTCAGAGTTACCTTCCCTTGGGGGTTTCTTTTTCTTTTCATTCGCTTCATTCACACCATCATGTCTAGCCTATGGCTACTCCTTTGCTGCATTCTCAACTTGTTCCTGTCTACCCGAGGGTTACTCCTTTCCTTATCCTTGTGTCTTTTGGTAGCCTCTACAATTGCACTCTTATATTTTCCTCTCTTCCTGCTGTTTGGTCTCTTATTGAAGTTTCCTTGCTGCGGGCTCATCCTTCCAATCATGGTCTGCCCGTAGAGGTGAAACTTCCTGTCCTTTTTTTTGGTCACGGTCCATATGGTCATAATGACTCGACCATTATTCATGTACTGGCACTTGCCCCTACTCGCTTGATATCCTGCTTGGCCATTCCCTGTACCTGGACCTTGGCATGGTGGAATGATATCAGTTCATGTCAATCCTTCTTGCCTTACATCATTAGTTGTGTGTTGATTGTCGTCGATGCTTTCCCACAGGATTTCCCCACAGATATTACTATTGACATGATCTTGTTTTTGTGCCCTCACCTGTTGTATGATTTGATCCTGCATTGTGATTGGTAATCGAGTGTTGGGTTGTCATGTCCTGCCTGGGTCCTTTTGGCCTTTCGTTGGGCCTTTCGCTGCCCTCCTTGATGTGACCTTCCTTGCTTATGCTCGTGTCCTGATCTTTTGTTGCTAGTTGGGTGCAGTCCGTTCTAAATTTTCCTTGCAAGATGTTGGACCAGGTAATTTCTAGTTCCAATCCTTCCTTTCTAACCCCCTCATTGGCAATTATGTTTGCCAAGACATTAGCTGACCTATGTACCCAACGCAACTCTACGGTGTTAATTGTTTGCAGATGCTCCTGGATTTTTTGTAGGGAGTGTGCCAAGCGCTAATGTTTCTGAACCTTGCCCACTCTGGTGCCGTTTTGGATTCTCTTCACCATGTTGATGACCAGGGTGGAGTCACCTTCCATGATAGTGTTGGTCATCCTTTCTCGTCTTATAATTTCGAGACCAAGCTCCAGGGATCCAAATTTAGTTGCGTTGTTGGTTAAGTTTCCCAGGCTCCCGGCATACAACCTGATTATTTTACTCCCGCTATCTCTGATCACCCCTCTCATTCCTGTCATTCCTGGGTTTCCTTTTGCCACCCCGTCAAATTTTAACTTAAGGAACCCTGCCGGAGGAGGTGTCTAGTTGCGTGCTCCTAATTGGAGTTGTGGTGGCCACCCTACCAGTGTGTTGTTGCGCCCATATTTTAGGTGGAAAGTTTCCAGGATTCGAGAGTTCTGGCATGTGATTTTCACTCTTTCGATTTGGCTGTTGTGGCTTTGCACCGTTTCTCTAATTTGTGAGATGATTGTTTCCTTCAGTTTCCCTTCCGGGAGGCTTTCATTCCTGAAGATGCGCCGATTCCTTTCTTTCCATATTGCCCATATGATCATCCCTAGTATGAGGTTCCAACAAAGTTTTACCATTTCATTTTTGTTGTAACTGTCATTCCAATTGTTGATGGTTGCGCTAATGTTACCTCGCGTCCTATTGGACTGGCGAAAGATGCCTTTCGCCCAGTCCCACATCGTTGATGTGTAATTACATTCATCGAGGAGGTGATTTATTGTTTCTTCTTTAACTTGGAAGAGGTGGCATCGTGATGGGCCTATGAACCCTCTTTTCCTTAGGTTTCCCAGGTTAGAATTTGGTTGTGAAGTAATAGCCATTTGAACATTTTTATTTTTGGCCACTGGGGGCTGCCCCAAATCTTTCCCCACTGTTGCGCCGAGTCTTCTTGGTCCTGGTCTGTAATGTAATTATGGGCTTCTTTTAAGTTGAATTCCCATCCATTTTTCCTGCCCCATCTTAGTTGGTCATATTCTTCTGAGACTACAATTTTCCTTTTCCCTAATTCGTCCTCCACCTCTTTCGTTATTATTGCGATTCGATCTCTATTTTGTGGATTGAGTTTGTCCCAAGTCCTCCATTTGTCGTGGTCATTTTCTTATTTCCAGTAGTGTTGGATTCTTGTTTTTCCTTGCGCTATCATCTCTTGTTGGAGTTCCTCCCTGTCCAGATTTTCCATTCTAGGTTCCTGTTGCCACGCGTCTTCCTAGAATCTGGTTATTTTACCATTCCTCACTTCCCATAAACCGTGTTTCTGGATCCAGGTTTTGTTGCGCTGGGCTAGATTCCAGATGGTTGATCCTTCTCTTTTTCTCATAAATTGAATTCGATCTTGGTCATTATTTTCCGGGGCATACTTGGCCTTCCAGAGGGTTTCCCACGGTGTTGACTTTTCTTTGACCCATCTCCACCATAGTTTCTCCCCATAGGCTTCGTTGGTTACTTGTGGGTCTTGTAACCCTAGAGTTCCTTTTTATTTTGGTTTGCAAACCTTTTCCCAGGTCACTAGGGCCCATTTTTTCTTGCTTTTCG
Source organism: Picea engelmannii (assembly GCA_009831015.1). Classification (NCBI taxonomy): domain Eukaryota; kingdom Viridiplantae; phylum Streptophyta; class Pinopsida; order Pinales; family Pinaceae; genus Picea; species Picea engelmannii. The sequence goes on from ML800874.1 coordinate 312,152, forward strand.
CTCCACGCCATAGGAACTCCCTTTGGATGGCTTTTATTTTTTGGAGTATTCCTTTGGGAGCAGGAAACACTATCATATAGGTCAGAATTGCTTGCAGGACCGCCTTGGTTAGGACAAGTCTCCCCACAAGGTTGAGGGATTTGTACGTCCAGTTTTTCACCCTCTCCTGTAGCTTGTTGATCACTTCTTCCCATGTTTCCATTTTGCATGCTTTATCCGTCAAGGGAATTCCCAAATGTTTTGTTGGGAGAGTTTTGCGTTCAAAACCCAAAATATTTGCTAGGTTCCTTTGGATTGTTGGGTTGGTATTGAAGAAATATATCATGGATTTGGAGTGATTGATCTCTGCTCCTGAGGCTTCCCCAAAATCCTCTAAGATTATATTTTAGGTTTTCTCTTCCTTGACCATGGGTGTGCCATGGAGTATGGTGCCATCAATGAACTATTGGTGCGTGGAGGTAGGGCAATTTTCAAAGGGTTTAATTCCTTTTATTTCCCTTGCTGCAGTTGAGCTTTTTATGCTTCTACTGAGTCCTTCCATCATCAGAATAAACAAGAAAGGTGATAGCGGGTCTCCTTGTCTAATGCCTCTTGAAGGCCAGAAGGGTTTGGTTGGGGCTCCATTTATTAGCAGCAAGTAACTAGTTGTTGACACTAGGATGAAAATCCAGTTGATCTAGTGTTGCACAAAGACAAAAGCTTCCAGAGTCTTTACCATATAGTGCCAATTGATTTTTTCATAAGACTTTTCTATATCAAGTTGGATTATCATCACCCATTTCCTCTGGGTTTTAAGCGTGTGTATCAGTTCATGGCCATGGATGATGTTGTCCAAAATTTGTCTCCCTTCTACAAAACCCGCCCGTTCCTATGAAATCAGTGAGGGTAGGAAAGGTTTCAGTCTATTGGCTATGACTTTAGATATTATCTTGTAAACCACATTGCATAATGCTATGGGTCTGTAGCGGTCTGGGGTTCTGGCTTCATTTTCTTTGGGAATTAGAGTTATCATTGTGGAATTTAACACTTTTAGAATGGAGGTCGAGCGTCTCGATTCTTCCACTACCTCGTAGACATCATGTTTGACCACTTCCTAGCAAGCTTTGAAGAATTCCGCTGTGAAACCATCTGGACCTGGGGCCTTTCCATTGGGCATCTCCTGGACCACTTGGTCAATTTCCTCCTTAGCAATGGGTTTGTTTAGGATGATATTTTTTTCCTCGGTAACTAGCCTGGCGATGTACTGAGTTATCCTTTGTATGACCTCTATTTGATCTTGTTTAGGTTCCTGGGATATCCCATGGAAATGGTTTACCAATATATTTTCAATATCCTTGTGGGACTCTCTCTCAATCCCATCCTGATCCCGAATTTTTAGGATTTTGTTGTGGTTTCTTCGAGCTATGGTGGTTCAGTGAAAAAACCTTGTATTTTGTTCACCTTCCTTTAGCCACTTGATTCTGGACTTTTGGCACCATAGAGTCTCTTCCTGCTAGAATCTTGCTTCCCATTCCTGGTTCAATTGGATCTCTTCCTTTTTTCGGTTCTCTGTATAACCCTCATCTATGCATATTTCCTGGAGGTTCCTCATTTTGTCTTCAATAATTATTTTTTCTTGGTTTATGTTTCCAAAGATTTCCTTGTTCCACTCCTTGAGTTTATGTTTGATGTACAGTTTATTATAAAGTTTGAACATCCTTGTCCCTTGTTCAGGTTGTAGCTCCCGCCACCAATGGTTGATGTTCTCTTGAAGGTGGGATGATCAATCCAGAATTTATCGAATATGAAAGGTTTGTTTTTCGGTGTGGTTTGGAAGTTTACTTCCAGTTGGACTGGCCAGTGGTCTCAAACCCCCCAGGGAAGCATGTTGCAGTCTAAAGTTAAACCCTGTAGGATGATGGAATCCGACACCAAGAATCTGTCTAGCCTCGTCGCTTACTGGTGTTTATTTATTTGTTTGTTGTTTCATGTGAACTGTCCATTACTAGTTTTGATGTCCACCATCTCCACTGTGTCAATGAAAGATGAAAATTCTTCTACATCTCTATCCAGTCTCCTAGTGCCTCCTTTTTTCTTCGCAATTGTCATGATGATGTTGAAGTCCCTGGCCAAGATCTAGTGGGGGTTGTTGGAACAAGATTTTAGGTTTTCTAGGTCTAGGAGAATTCTTCTCTTCTCTTCCAGCATCTGGGGACCATACACATTAGTGCATAGAATCACCTCTGTGTTACCTATGATTTGCATGCTTACCGAGAGTGTGTATCTGATGGTTTTGAATGCTAGTAGATTCAACACTTGTGGGTTCCACAGAGTGAGAATACCACCTACCATCTGTTGTCCTTCGACAACCAATGTCTTGTACTTGTTCCATTGTTTTTTATTGATTGTTTCCATTCTATCTACCGTACATTTTGTCTCTTGAATGAAACAAAGGTCCGGTTTTTCCTTCCTAAATATGTTTTTAAGGATTATTTGTTTTCTTGGGTTGTTTAGGCCTCTAATATTCCATGTTATAATATTCATTTAAACATGTGGGGGGGAGTTGGGAAAGAGCTTCTTGATCTTACCTGATTTTATCAGCAGGGCCCCTAGTTCCTGTAGGGCTACACTGTTTGATTTCATTCCTTTCTTCCTTCGCATCTGCTTGGGTGAGAGTTGTGGTTGTCTCTTACCCGCTTTGATTCTTAAGCGTCCTATTTCCCCATGTGTGCACTTGAGCCCTTTGGATTTTTCTTCCTCCCTTAGGAGGAATAGGTATTGAATGCGGTCTAGTTGCTCTGTTGGTACATTGTTTATGCCTTTCCTTTTCCATTGCTCCAGTATGTTTGGGAGGTCTATTCCTTCCCTTTCCACAATATCTCTAAGGTCCAGATCTTCCATGCCTATCTCACTTGGTGTCATTTATATGTCTTCGTCTACCTCCTGCATGGGTGTGTTGGCATCTCTAGTTTCTCCGTCCATAGGAGTTGCGCTACCCCCCTACTCCATCTAATTTCTTGGATTGTTTGTGTTCTCATTTGTGGCTTGGTCCTTAGCTTCTTTAGATTTTTCCTTTTCCTTTCCTCCTTCTTCCCCTTTGTAGGTTTTGTATCACCCTTCCATTCTAGTCCTGGATTCCTAATTGCTTCCCATTGGGGTTTTACTTGGTTTCTTGTTTGCTTTGTTTCTGTGGTTCGGTTTAATAAACCCTTCCTCATCTTGTTGTATTTGGTGTTTTCCACTTCTTGTTTTTTATTGAGAGGGCATTCTATGAATAGGTGTCCATGTTCATGGAATATTCTGCATATGAATGGGATCTGCTCGTAATCAATGCTTTGTATCCATTCCTCATCCCTGAATTCTAGGCTTATGGATTCTAGGAGTTCCCTCGAAACATTCATCTCTATGCAGATCCTTGCATAGGAGGTATATCTCCCTTTTAGGGTTGCTTCCGATGTCTTCACATATTTTCCCAGTTTTTTTCTGATTGCTTCAAAGGTAGAGGGTAGCTAGTAGTCTAGCGACAGAGAGTAAAGTCGCAGCCAGACGGGTACGTTCTTGAAGGTTTCTTTCTCTGGGGAGAAGTTTTCCTTCCATGGCCGCATGTACAATCCTGCTGAGGCGTGGAAGTATGCCTCCCCCCCCCCGTCAAAGACTTTGTCCCTGTCCTCCAAGTTCATGAATACTGTTGTGAAGAAGCCTTTCAAACCTAGATGGAGTTCCACTTCCCCATTTGGTTTCCAATGATATTTTATCCAGTTGCGTAGCGTTCTTTCTGTGGGCCATAGACCAATGAACTTGCATATTAGTGCATGCATCTTCATCTGGTCCTGGTAGAGTTGCGTTTGTGGGTCTTCCAGTATTACCTTGGGTATCAGTGTTGTTTTCTGTTTACACGGGTTGCACCCTTCTACCCCATTAGGGTTCTCTAGTTCTTACGTTGCATTCTGGGTTTCTATGGCTCCATCCCCCATGTGATCCCTTTTTTTCGAGTTGTTTTCCTTATTCTTTTTCGGTCCTTAACCTGGGGTGCTCTTCGTTGATTCCTTGAAACCTCCTCCTCATGGTCCTTTCCCCCTATCCACCACTACCTGCTTGTATGAGGGGGTTCCATTACCGCCCCCTTTGGTAACCATGCTGCGCTCTGATGTGTCCGTGACTGTCAAACACTAGCTTGTTCTTTCCTTCAAGTGATTGCAGACCCTGTAACTCTCTTGTGATATCATTTAATAACTCACTCTTCATAGCTTTATTGAAAAAAAAAATTACATATAGATTTCTAAATTCTTATAGGTCAAATACCCATTTTTATCATTGATAAAGATTTAAAAATAAAAATAAATGTTAGAGTAGCATTCAAATTTATTTTAATTAAGTTCATCCATTGGTGTGGAGTACCTTTGAATAATTTCAAATTTAAATTCATTTGTTGGTGTAGTGGTGGCTCCAAATCTAAATTTAATTAGGTTTATGTGTTGCTTGGAGGTGGCTTGAATGGTTGAACAAACTTCAAATTTAAAACTATTGACACAATTGAAATTGACCTTGGTGAAACTTAAAATAAAATTAAACACAAAGAGTGGATATAGTTAAAAACTAAATAGTTTAAAAACCTTTATTGTATTTATCAATTAACTAAATAAAATGTAAACATCATCCTAAGGCAGGGACTAGTTGCTTTGCAACTATTGCCCTTGTTGAATATAGTATGATATAAATGGGTGCATTATAGGTATAAATTTGATGGGATCCTTATCCATCGAATTTCATGGTTTTTTTAAAACGGTTTTTAAAAGGATGGTTGTTATTTATTTTTTATTTATTAATTAAATATTGTGTATTATAAAAACTTTGTAAATATACGAGTAATTTATGCATTGGAACTTATAGTTGGTTGTTTTATAATTTTCATTGCATTATGTGCATATTACTTTCAGTTACATTATGTGAATGATATGAATTTGAGATTATTTTCCATGAAGGTAATGACCATTGTGACGATGATGGGTTGATGAAATCTCCAGTATATTGGATTTTATTAAACATTGTATATTGAGAGCCTTTGTCCACAGAGTTAAATAATGTCATAGTTTAAATGTTATATATTTTGGATATTTTCTATTTAATTTTGTCTAAAATCTGGTGAGAAATTGTTGGATCTGTAAATTTGAGTGGTTATCTAGTGTTCAAAGGTTTTTCAAGACACTGAATCCATTTATACATTCAAAATACAATTTAAACAGCATAACATTGTTATGCCCAAATTTATATTGCAAAAAATACCAAAATATAAAACATTTACATAACACCCCATCTTAACATCCATAAATAAACTTGATAAAAATTAAGAATATAACATAATTCAAAAATCTACAACCTACACGAATCCAAAAGAACAACCGACGAGTCAACTCTAAACATAGAGAAAACTATTCTGGAAAATCATTGAATATAATATGGCATAAATGGGGTGCATTATAGGACATTCTATTGTTGAATATAATATCATATAAATGGTTGCATTATAGGTATATAGGTATAAATTTGAGGAATCATCTGAAGGAGGCAGATTTGAGGGTCCCCTCCACCCCTCTGATATTTAAAGAGAGAATTATCATGGTTTTTCTCTCGCCAGGGATTTGATGCCTCTAAGAACCCCGAGATCAAGATTTGTAGAAGTAGGAGGAGTAGCAGGTGGTTTGTCCATGGTAGCCACTTTACGACGAGCACTCCTAGTTTTGAAGGGAGAAAGCTCAAAACCCCTTTCTTTCAACCAATAGTATTCCTTTCCCAAGTTCTCCCCAGTAGTATCAGTCGAACCATGTCCTGTGGACGAATGATAGCTTTACCAGAAAAGGTAGGGATAGAAATGGGGGTAAGTTCTTCCCTGCAGGATGTAACCAAGTTGTCCAGTATGTCATATAGTGAACTATCCCCAGGCACAGATTCTCTAAAGCCTGCAGTGAATTCCCCCAAGGAATTTAGTGACTCCCCAGCCAGTCCAGTTGTAGTCTCCAGGTGGGTGGTGAGTGGATATTTATCAAAGGATGTGTCAACTGGAGTCCCACCCAAGGGAGAGAGGGATACCCATGGGGCCAAGGAGGTGGGGGTAATGGAATACTATACCCGATAAGACTTGTCCAAGTGTAGAAAAGAAGACCGTGAAGAAGGGGGAGAATGTGTAGTGAAAGGCTCTGACCAATTTCTCAAGGATGTATCAGCATAATCTGTAGTCAAAGGTTGGGTCTCCTTCATTGAGGGGAAGTCTCTGGGAAGATTAGACGAAGCATCCATGACCAGTGTAGTGGAACTGTCTCAAAGATCCCTTTCCCATGCAGACAATGAGAAAAATAAGGATGGGAAAAATTGCTTCAACTTACCAGTAATCGAGTCCATAATGTCTATGTCGACTGCACTAGATAAGTCATATAGAAAGGTGTGTGTATGGTCGCGCGGTGAATCCATCCCGTTTGAAATCTCAAGCATAGTTTATTCCGACTGCTCATCCTCCATCCTGCTTAAACACTGACTACGCATATGTCTAGTCTATCTGCAAAGTGTACACCTAAATGGTATACCAAGATAATCTATGTTTTAGCATATGGTGTGTCCACGCCATTCTATATTGAGTGTTTCCTATAAGCCTTCATGAATGTCGATCTCCACTAAAATTATGGCCACCTTTTTTATAGGTGTTGCCAAAGATTTAAACTCCACAACAATGACCTTTCCGAGACTGGTTCCAATAGCCTCTAAGGTTTTTGCGTTCTAGAGGTAAAGTGGTAAGCCATGTAGGAGGAACCATAGATGACGTAGGCGAAAATAGTCTTGGGTAGGGTTAAAGATGATACACCACCTTTTCAACATAAGGTTGCCTTTGTCTAATAACCAAAGTCCGTCAAGAATCAATGATGAATCTTCAAGGGAGCAGAAATGGAAACTATACCACCCTCTCGTCAGGTAGGAGATCTCTAGTGTATAATCAAGTAGTGGCCGCCAAGACAACTGGACCCAAACAAAAATATCCATTTTGCAGAGGTGTCGGTAGTGTTGTAAAAAATATTGAAATTTTGGCTTTTGGTCACTTAGGAGAATGAATGGAAGCATTTGCAGTGGAACGACCACATACACCGAGCATTAAGCCACATGGAGAAAAATCTCACGAGTCTGGGTTTTTTTCCGTCAGGTATTTGATCGACGCAGATATCCTAATAACTACAGCCACGATCCCCAAATTCACTAAAGTATTAATGGATAAGCCGGGTTAATTAAAGAATAAGAAAGATTAATGTTGACAAGTCTCATCGGGATTTCACGACTCGAGCTACCTTCGTTCTTTAAGTTTCAAGTTTGCGATTTTCAAAACCCCAAAAGCTTGTGTTTTAATCGTGCTTAATCACAAAGCCAAGAGTCTTTTAACTTTTAATCAATCCCATCGCAATTTCGTGATTCTAGATTTCTTGCGTCAAGTGTTATAGAAGTCCCGACACTTAAATCCGCGAAAGGTTAAATATTAATTACTAATCGTGATTAATTAATAGATTAAACAAATGATTATCGTCTAATTAAATCCCATCGCAATTTCGCAATTCATGATTTCTTGCATGTCATAACACTTGAGGACATGATACCCGAAACCTGAAGGCCCAAAAGAGTGCAATGTAAAAGTTGAAATCTATTTCGGGGATTTGTACATTGGGGATTTGTCTGACGTGAAGATTTTAATAACCACTTCTTCGTTTCCTCGAATCCCGAAAACCCTAAATCGGGACTCCAGTCATCAGCAAAATTGCTTTAGAAAAATGCAATTTTCTCAGTCGTGGAGAGGTCGTTTTTCGCGTTCGAATAGTCGATCGACATCTAAAAATCCTAATATGTCCATTGGTGTCTTCATAATTTCATTTTGATATTGGTAAGGTATTCAAAATTCCCCCTCAATATGAGGTTCGTTTTCAGAAATATGGCGTTTTGACTATGCTGAGTCATCATTTCCAAATGAGGATTCTGAGCGACTGGAGTAGAATTTTGAGAAACGGTTGGAGGATTTTGTGCCTAACACATAATATATCATTAAAGTCTTTTATTTTTCCTACATGTGTCACATGTTGGGAGAATCAAATCCATCTCCGAGCCCTAATTTTCGGATTTCATATTTTCCTGTTTTGACACATGTTTGTTAAATGCAGATTTGGGAAAAGTGAAAAGGGGTCTTGGGGAACTGAGAGTGGTTTTTGCTCAGAATAAATAGATGCAAAAAAACCTCTTTCAGTTTATACACAGCTATCGCGATTCGATAGATACAGAGCCATAAACGCAACCCTAGTTTTCAGCAGTTTGGCCCATTTTCTATGGCATAAAGTTTCAAGAATTGGTGGTAACTGTTGTTATATTTTAGATTAGAGAGGATTTCGAACTCAATAGATAGATGAGGAATATTTGTAAAAGGAAAGGAGGAGGGAGTAGGACTCCTGTGCTGTAGCACTTGTTTTTATTTTTAATAAAAGAGTGCAGAGCATTTTTTATCTATATCAGAGATTCTTGTGATTTTGTTTGCAGAGAATGTCTTATTGCTTTGTTTTCACATAATTTCACTTGGTTTTATTTCCATTTGCTTTCTGATTTGTAACTTTGTTTGTAATAGAATTCATCTGTTTTTAATATTCTCTGTTGCTGGACAGGTTATAGGTTGTTTCTTGTAGAGATATGAAGGTTCAGAATTCATCCTTTCTAGATGCTTTATCCCAACTATCTCTTTCCACTGATTTATTCTTGGAATTCACTCATTGCTAAGTGCTCCTTGCATTTTGATATGTTTTCTCTTTATTTTGCTGCCATACTTTTTATAAATCCTTCCCTCTGTAATCAACTTCTATCTCGCCTCTGCTCCATGGATTTCCATTGCCGAAACACTCTTATTACTTGCTTGATCATTTGACTCCATGCCCAATGGACTACTTTCTGGTCCAACCCATCAACCCTAAAAACCCAAAAATTTCTATTACCCACAGATCTGCCCACTGTTAAGCTTATTGAATATCTTATTGACACATATTTTTGAGAGATCCCTCTCAGGTTGGAAGGGATAGTTTCCAATCAAAAGTGGTTCGAGGTTATCTCAGAATTTACTTGTATGCAACCCAAGTCATGTCCGAGTGACAAAATTTATTTCATTTAGAATGTGCTAAGGCTTGGCTCTATTACAACCTAGAACCAACTCTTGTGACAACATTTTCTGGCGTCGTTGCCGGGGACGGAGGAAAGAAGTTATCTTCCCTGGGATACGACAAAAATTTCAGATCTATTTCTTGATGGTGAACAAGGGATATGCATTCAATTGGCTGTGATCATTCATCTGGCGACTCCTTGGTTCGAAGACTCTACATGATTCACTGGCGACTTCACTGGTCTCAAAATGTCGGATTCGTTCACTGCTCAGATTGCTGCAAGGTTTTCTCCTCTGGACTTTGCAAATGTTTATGGTTTTCCAAACACCGTTCCAGACATTAAAGTATGGGAATATGTCCTTCCTAAATTTGGAGAATATGCGCACGACAATCCTACCCAACACTTGTTTGAATTCCACAAGCTTATGGATGAATTAAATATACATCATGAAGATGTCCTCATGAAATTATTTATTTTTTCATTGGAAAGAGATGCTAGACTCTGGTATAAATCTTTACCTCATTCCAGTATTCCTTCATTGAAAGATTTTCACATACTTTTTCATCAGCATTGTAAAAGAATCTATTCAACTAAAATACTTTTTGAAGATTGTTGTAATATAAAATTCATAGGACAAACAAATCAAACACATATTCTTGAAGAGGAGGAAGGAATATCAAAAATTTCTCAAGTCGATGAAGATAATCAGTATGAAGAGGAGTTAGCTGATAAAAAAGTAGGATATGATAGCTCTTGTGATCACATTCAAGAAGAAGATATTCAACATCATGGTCAACATGCAGAAGAGAAAGAAAACAATAGTTTCTTGATCCATAAATTGCAGACCACCTCCTCCTTTAACAGAAGAAGAGATAGATCTTCTTCTGAACAATCATGTTGCAACCCCTGCTTACATAGATCTGCAACATTCACATAGTCCTGAACTTGTGAGTGAAACTTTTTCTATTACTGAAAATGAAAATCTAAGTTTAAATCATGACAACCATGGAACTTTAGAGGAAGTTAGTAAACCATTTTATGATGATGATTTCCGGCCAGAGGATCATCTTGTAGGCACTGTTTTGTTTCATGAAGAAGATAGGGTTGTCATGTTTAATAACCTTGAAGAATGTTTGTTGTTCGAAGATGATTTAGACTATAATTTGGAGGAGTGTGGATCTGAGATAGATAGTTTCACAGCTGATATTCCTAGCATTTGTTTGACTAATGGCACTCCTGAGTTATCTGATGAACCTGTTTATGATGAATATCCAGAAGAACAAGAAGAGCAGGTTTATTTTTCATCACACACGAAAATTTACAAAAATCCTCCTTTGTTTGATGAATGTGATGAAAGTGTTTCTGAAGATGATGAGCAACAATAAACTTTGGTTCAACAGGAAAGCAATCAACAACATCATGAAAGAGATCAAACTATGTATGATAGCTACCAAGAAGATCTTTGGACAACAGGTGAAGGACATAAGGAGGGGTTACTGAAACAATTGATCTCTCCTCCCTGTTTAGCAACCATTGAGCAACAGACCAATAAGTTTCAATGCGACATTTTTGCACCAGTGGCAGAAAAAATCAGCAGTGGACAAAGTGCGCAAAAACATTTCAGACAGCTTGCCCAACAAGAGGAAGTATGGATTAATTGCGAAAGTGGTATATCTCTTCCCTTCTACGATCCAATAGCATTTTATATGGAGTCAAAATGGGGGACTAAATTTTTTATTTTCAACTTCTTGAAGTCTGATTTTCAAAATTGTAAGTGCCTTCTCCCAGGGCATGTTTTGAAATTTGCAGTTGCTCCTATCATCCTTTTGCTCGAATATGGAAGTATAATTAAGTTTGTTAGTCGGATACTCGCTTGGTTGATTTGGAAGTTTTCCTATACTTGAACAAAGCAGTGATATTGGTTAGAGTAGGTGATGTATATAAATAAGCTTGAATTTGAGCACTAGAGTACAACAATGGTTTTCAGTATGTTTCCGGTTTAGTTTGGAATCCAGTACGGTTTTGTTTAAAGCATTACGACTCCATAGCCCAATGAATGCATAAGTGGTTTTTTGTTTTGGAAAGGTGCAAGTAAAGCAACAGAGTTTAGAGTTTGATAAGGATGATTTCAGGTTGCCCAATGGATGAAGGCACGTGGTCTACTGTTCTTGGTGCTTTGCAGGAAAGCACCATCCCTAGATGGAGCCTCTGTTGTAACAAAAATTGAAATTTTGGCTTTCGGTCACTTAGGAGAATGAATGGAAGCATTGTCAGTGGAACGGACGCATACATCGAGCATTAAGCCACATGGATAAAAATCTCACGAGTCTAAGTTTTTTGCCATCGAGGATTTGGTCGACACAGACATCCTAATAACTACAGCCTCGATCCCCGAATTCACTAAAGTATTAAAGGATAAGTTGGGTTAATTAAAGAATAAGAAAGATTAATGTAGACAAGTCTCATCGGGATTTCATGACTCGAGCTTCCTTCACGCTTTAAGTTTCAATTTTGTGATTTTTGAAACCCCAAAAGCCTGTGTTTTAATCGTGCTTAATCACAAAGCTAAGAGTGTTTTAACTTTTAATCAATCCCATCGCAATTTCACGATTCAGGATTTCTCACGTCAAGTGTTATCAAAGTCCCGACACTAAAATCCATGAAAGGTTAAAGATTAATTGCTAATCATGATTAATTAAGAGATTAAAACAAATGGTTATCATCTAATTAAATCCCATTGCGATTTCGCAATTCGAGATTCCTTGCATGTCATAACTCTTGAGGACATGATACCCAAAACCTGAAGGCTCGAAAGAGTGCAATGTAAAAGCCAAAATATATTTAAGGAATTTGGCCATCGAGAATTTGGCAGACATGAAGATTTTAATAACCACTGCTTCGTTTCCCCGAATCCCGAAAACCCGAAATCGGGACTTCAGTCATAAGCAAAACTGATCTAAAAAAATGCAATTTTCTCAGCCGTGGAGAGGCCATTTTTCATGTTCGAATAGTCAATCAACATCTACAAATCCTAATATGTCCATTGGTGTCTTCATAATTTCATTTTGATCTTGTTAAGGTAGTCAAAATTCCCCCGCAAGATGAGGTTCGTTGTCAGAAATATGGCGTTTTTACTGTGTTGAGTCATCATTTTTAAATGAAGATTCTGAGCGACTGGAGTATCATTTTGAGAAAATGTTGGAGAATTTTGTGCCTAACACATCATATATCATTAGCCTCTTTCAGTTTTCCTACAGGTGTCACATGTTGGGAGAATCGAATCCATCTTCGAGCCCTAATTTTCTGATTTCATATTTTCCTGTTTTGACACATGTTTGTTAAATGCAGATTTGGGAAAAGTGAAAATGGGTCTCAGGGAATTGAGAGAGGATTTTTCTAAGAATAAATAGATTCACAAAATACTCTTTCATTTTATACACAAATAGCTCTATTCGAGAGATACAGAGCCATAACCGCAGCCCTAGTTTACGGTAGTTTGGCCCATTTTCTATGGCAGAAAATTTCAAGAATTGGTGGTAATTGTTGTTATCTTTTAGATTAGAGAGGATTTCGACCTCAATAGATATATGAGGCATATTTGTAAAAGGAAAGGAGGAGGGAGTAGGACTCCTAGGATGTAGCACTTGTTTTCATTGTTAATAAAAGAGTGTAGAGCATTTTCAATCTATATCATAGATTCCTGTGATTTTGTTCGCAGAGAATGTCTTATTGCTTCGCTTTCACATAATTTCACTTGATTTTATTTCCATTTGCTTCCCGATTTGTAACAGTGTTTGTTAGATGCTCTGTTGTTGGACAGGTTATAGGTTGTTTCTTGCAGAGATATGAAGGTTCATAATTCATCCTTGCTAGATGCTCTATCCCAACTATCTCTTTCCACTAATTTATTCTTGGAATTCACTCATTGTTAAGTGCTCCTTGAATTTTGATATGTTTTCTCTTTATTCTGATGCCATACTTTTTATAAATCCTTCCCTCTGTAATCATATTCTATCTCGCCTCTCTTCCATGGATTTCCATTGCCGAAACACTCTTATTACTTGCTTGATCATTTAACTCCATTCCCAATGGACTACTTTCCGGTCCAACCCATCAACCCTAAAAACCCAAAACTTTTTGTTACCCACAGATCTTCCCATTGTTAAGCTTATTGAATATCCTATTGACACATATTTTTGAGAGATCCCTCTCGGGTTGGAAGGGGCAGTTTCCAATCAAAATTGTTTTGAGGTTATCTCGGAATTTACTTGCATGCAACCCAAGTCAAGTCTGAGTGACAAAATTTATTTCATTTAAAATTTGCTAAGGCTTGGCTCTATTACAACCTAGAACCAACTCTTGCGACAACAGGTAAGAGGGTCTTCCAATAAAAGTGCACAAATTCATTTGTACAATGTCTTCCAAACCAACATCATCACCGAGTACCATCCTTTTTTTTGTTTTCTTAGGATGCCACAGCCTATGGGGAGATTTCTTACTGTCAGTGGGATAAAAAGTTCCCTTCGACCAGTGTTTCCAAGAAGTACCAGTTTAACCCTGAGAAATGTTTTATGTAGGAGGTAATGCACTAGGGGGAGTCATGCTAATGTATGTAGGGAGGGTGGAGCATATAGCCAAGGCGGTATCCTTTTTAGAAATACTAGGGGACGTGTGTAAGTTGTTCAAAGACAGAGAGAGTTTTGTCGAAAACACAATAGTTGTGGGAAGAAGTAATAACAGAGGGTGAGGATAGTGTTTGTCGATAGTTTACAACTATAGTAGCATAGGCTGTGGAAGGAGTCGGAGAGAAGACAATAGATGGAGGTAGACCGAGAGAGTAATGAAGGCCTGAATCCCTTTGCAAGGTTGAGTTATTACGTGCATTTCGAGTGAGCTTGTCCACCGAGGATAAGAGACCCATACTACACCAAAGTGCTTCATCAACAACATGCATGAGTGCACTGACTTTAGCCTCCATGGGTGCGCGTAGCATGGGTGCTTCGCCCAATGCCACCTATATTCCACTAATTGTAGTTGCAGTCGGTAGTAAAGTTCGAGGAAATGGGTACACATAGGTGTTTGAGGTCTACAGGGTAGTGACAATCCGGACATCCAGTGTATTAATTGCAGTGAAAAGACAAAGTAATCAGGTAGAAAACACGAAGTTCAGTTAGGGAGAGGGGGTAGTTGGTCCACTGCTAGAGGTGGAGGGTTTCTGTGAGGTTTAACAGCTAATACACCAAAGGAAAAGGAAAGGTGGGGAGTAAGGTGAGGTTTTTGATCTCCTACTAAGTCTGATGGGGAGGTTGTCCATCCCAACCACCATTGATGGGGAGTTTCAGGTTTTCAAAACTGAAATATTCCAACCTTGGTTGGTAAAGTGGATTGGTAAATATATGTTTACTTTTTGAGTAAACAATGTAGGATCCCAGATGACTGCTAATCCACCCGAAAATCATAACTAATTTAACAAAATCTTCCTACAAGAAACTTTAGTTGTTCGCACTAAAGTGAGAACTTTTTTGAACAATTTATGTCCTACTTGGCACACTGTTAGTGCTATCTCTTCGGGCACTTCGGGTGGATATTCACCTGGGATGCTACATTGTTTACTTTGGTACCTTATCTTTGTTTTGGTGGCATCCTCTTGACAGGTACCAACCTCTAGAACGCACAATTGATCACTCTGTTGAATATGTATGGTCCATGCTTCGATAGGAAACTTTTTTAGGATCGGGTGGCAGATAACGATCTTCTTGATCACATGAATATGATTATTGTTGGTGATCTAAACTTCACTAGCAATTCTGAAGAAGTTTGGGGATCATCAGAAACTTTGGATCCTTTGGCTGGTTACTTTGGTACACTTATACAGAATCATCACTTAGTGAATTTTATTCCGGACGCTATTGTCCCTACTTGGCGCAATGGACGTTCAGATCTGGAAGATATCTCTAAAAGAATGGATTAGTTTCTACCCACGGAAGACATGGCCTTACAGGATGGAAGAATTAAGACTTGGGTTGACTATCCTTACTTCTCAGACCATGCCCCGATCCTTCTACACTTGGATTCTCTTTTGATTCCAAAGTATTACCCCTTCAAGTTCAATTCGAGTTGGTTTCTTGAGCCGGAGCTCCACTCTATTGTTATATATTTCTGGAAAACCCCCATATTTTTTTTTGAGCTGAATTTGCAAACAAGACTAGTTTGAAAACTAAAAACTCTTAAACATAAAGTAAACCGATGGGCTAAAAATCTTAGAAAAAAAAATCTACACAGACTACAAGAACTGGAGACTAATCTACATGCTACTCTCCTCTCGGATCTACAGGATGGAGGAAAACATGGTGGGGATAGTTCCTTGGAACTTCTAGAATTAGAAAGCAATAAGATCCTCCTGGCATAAGAGGCTTTGTGGCGCCAACGCAACACGGCTATCTGGATAAAGTGTGGTGATCATAACACTAATTTTTTTCACCCCTTTGCTAGTAACGACAAAAATAAAAAAGCATATTTGGGAAATCATCGATGACTCTAGAATCAAACACAAGGAACAATAAGCTATAAAATCTGCAACAACAAATCATTATATATATTTTTATGGGGCTAAAGACCATACTACACTCCAAGATTATGTCAGGGTGGGCAGTCTCTTTCCACGTAAAGTTACAGTGGACGAAAATCATCTTATGGACAACCCATGTACTTTACAGGAATTAAGAGATGTTTTAAAGTCTTTTGCAATTGATAAAATCCCTGGCCTGGACGACTGGACAGTTGAATTATTTCTACACTATTTTGAGCTAGTTGGTGTTGATCTTTTAGAATTGGTTGAAGATTCCAGACTAAGGGGAAAATTATCTGGTTCTATAAACTCAACATTCCTGAATTTGATTCCAAAATAAAACCATCCAAAAACATTTGGATATTACAGACCAATTTCACTTTGCAACTTGTGCTATAAACTGATTACAAAAATTATTTCTAATCTTCTTAAGCCTGTCCTCTCGATATCCCTGCCGGGTGAACAATTGAGCTTCCTAAAAGGCAGATAGATTCTATGCGCCATAGGCATGGCACAAGAATTCCTTCACATTATCAAGGAAAAAAACTCAAAGGCACTAATTCTAAAACTTGACCTCAAAAAGGCATTTGATTGCATTGATTGGGATTTCCTACAGTTGATCTTGGTACAATCTGGCTTCAGTTTGACATCCATTAAGTGGATCATGGGTTGTGTTTCAAGTACTACTTTCTCTGTTCTAGTCAATGGGGAAGCTCCCCCCTTCTTCCATAGTGGCAGATTTTTGAGACAGGGTTGCCCGCTCTCCCCTCTACTCTCTATATTGTTCATGGAAGGTCTAAGTTTACTCCTAAAACTTGGCCAGTCACAAGGGAAACTAACAGGAGTAAAAGTCTCCAGGATGGTAAGATATTACATCTCCTCTTTGTTGATGATGTATTGATTTTGACAAATGACTCCATACATGAATGGAGATAAATCTAGAACATTTTACATATATTGAGTAGTGCTTCTGGTTTACAGATAAAGTGGTCAAAATTGACTTTTCATTATGCAAATATTCTGGTACAGTCACTGACACAACTTAAAGAACTCTTTCCTCATAACTTTGTAAATCTTACTGAAGGTTTTAACTACCTTGGATATTTTATAAAGGCTGAATCCTACAAGATAGTTGATTGGAATTGGCTCGTGGAAAAAGTGGAAAAAAGAATTGGAAACTGGTGCAACCGTTGGTTCTCCTTGGGAGGACGATACACTCTCATCAAAGTTGTTCTAGAAGGACATCCAATCTACTAGATGGACTTAACAACTTTACCAGTCAATGTTCTTCATAAGCTCCAAAAACTATCATATAATTTCCTTTGGATGATTTGCACATATATACATCGCCTCCATCTCTGCAGTTGGGATACACTTGTCAAAACTAAACATAAAGGAGGATGGGGCCTCAGGAATATTCTATACTTTAATTTAGCTCTTGTTGCAAACACACTCTGGTGTGTGTTAACAAAATATGGGATCTGGCATACTGTTATAAAGGAAAAATACCTCCCACTCTGTTCGGTGGCTTCTTAGCTTAGATCAACTCCACTTATTACAAGATCGGACTCGTATACTTGGAGAAAATTGGCTAGATCGACTCCTCTTATTTCACACTAGATCTCTTGGAACCTAGGGTCTTCACACTCCATATATATTGGAAAGGATCACATCTTGGGATTGGGGGATTCCTCCTACTTATATCCTCAACTCCTTAATCATCTACACTCCATACATATCTATTATCTATTCCATGCAAAAGACACCTCCAAGCATGGGACTATTTCACATTGCTGGAAATCTAGTTTGAAAATTGGCCTCCTAGCCAATTTAGCCATGGAGTGGGACACATACTGGAAGAATCTAATGAGTGTTGGTATTCAACTCCTTGATAGAGAGGACGCGCTTTTGTCGACATGGGGCAACTCAGGCCATCTCATTGTCTACAATATCTACACAGCTATATCAAATATGCTCTGGTTACACTCAACGGTTGGCTGGAGGAGAAATATCTGGACTTGGAACATCCCACAAAAAATTAGACTCTTCATTTGGTTGGTTATTGAAAACCAAATTCTCACTTGGGACACATTGCAAAGAAAGGGCTGGATTGGACCAAGTTCTTGTCATCTCTGCTCCAGGTAGGCAGAGACAGTGACACGTCTTTTTGTCCATTTCCCTTTTACTAGATAGGTATGGACCCGGATAAAAACTATACAAAACTTAACTACAATATGGGATGGGACTACGTTGCTACATTTTTTTGATAGCTGGAGAAAAAAGCAACGATCTCATCTTGCTTTACCACCAATCATTTGTTGGTTTGTATGGTCGGAGAGGAATAACACACTCTTTGCAAATGGGGTTCCCTCTCCAACAACAGTTGTCTTTAAAGCTCTTAGATTGTTCTCAAATTGGAATGCAGTTCACCTGAGACAAAAAATTATCAAACTAAGAATAAAGGCACACAATACTGAGGGTCTGATTACAG
>ML800874.1:353398-367778 GCA_009831015.1 Picea engelmannii
ATATATATATATATATATATATATATATATATATATATATATATATATATATATATATATATATATATATATTCATGGGCTAGGTAGTAGTTTCATAGATTATGTGATATCTGATATCCCTATTTCCAACCAAATAGTAACTTTTGACCTTTTAAATGACCATGAACCCGACTCCGATCATAGACCTTTAACCCTAATTCTAAACTGTGTCATGCACATGAGCACCATTGAAGAGAATTATGATAATCAAATGCAACTGCGCTTTAACAAAAATAAAGTTGACCTTTTCTTAAAGGATTTAAATAGTGAATTACATCTCCTAACTTATAGGGCCAAGATTGAGGAAATCTATCATAAGTTTACAATTACCCTTTCCACTTCTATTAACAAGTTCTCTTTCAAGGTGTCCTATAAAAATAATAATAGAATGACCAACAATTGGTATGATAAAGAATGTAAAAATGCTAGGAGAGTCATTAGGGATGCTTCTAATGAGTCCTTAAAACTCGATAATACATACAAATCCTTAATTAAAAGGAAAAAATGTACTATAACAATAAAAGGCAAGAGCAAATTTCACAACTATCTAAGTTGGATCTTAAGAAGTTCTGGAGGCAAATTATAAACCTAAACTGAAATACTAAATAAAATAATGGGTTTCCCTTAAGGGACTGAAATTCCTACCTTAAAATTCTTTACGAGTTCCCTAATACCATGGACACCATTCTTATTGTCCATATAGAGGATGAAGTTTTTTCTTTGGATGACATAGATTTCGGGGTTAAGCAACTTGCAAATGGGAAAGTTAAGGACATTGAAAGCTACCAAGCTGAAATTTTTAAAATCGGATGTGTAACATCCCCAGCCACCAACCGGCATGGGCAATGCCACTACTTAGACGCTTTACTTAGCTTTGATACCAATTTGTAACATCCCCAGCGATCAACCGGCCTGGGCAATGCCACTACTCAGCTCTGACTTAGCTGCGATACCAAATTGTAGCATCCACGAGCCTCCACAGAGACTGGGTAATACTACCACTGCGGAACATTCACATATAAATATATAACATGCATTTTAATCAAAACAAAACACATAAAACAGAGTTATTGCTACCATACAGATTCAAATGTAATAGACAATAATTTATATACACAACGGAATGCATGATGACATTCCAGCATCACATGAATGCATAACATAATATTAAGCACGTAAATGATACTTGTCTTTTAGCTGGAGTAAATCCACCAACTATGTGCAGACCTTCCACGAACCTCCCAGCCTTAGACCGCACTGCTCATCACTCTCAACAGCAGGTCACCCTCGAGCTTGGACTAAGCTCCACCGGGCAAGGGAATCCTAGGCTAGGCAAGGTCAATAGGAAGACACACAGTTTATGAGGAAGGATTCTCTCCCAGGAGCCACTTATGCCCATTTCTCACAAACTCTCATTCCCCACATGCATGTCCCACCCTAGGAGTATACACCTTCACTGTCACACAGGACAGTCCATCGCTTGCTTCACCTCCCTTACCTTGGGCTTCAGCAACAGGCTGGACTGGAATTCTCATAGATCTGTAGCAACTATGGGACCCCTTCCAAGATAAATCATTTCCACATCACACTCTCTCACCTAGAGAGAGTTTCCCAGAAGCATGACAACCTGCCTCTTCAACCAAAACCACCTCTCTCACCTAGACAGAGTGTTGCACACAGGCCTGACAAACTGCTTCTTCAACTTCGATCCAGCACCAGGAAGACAACAATAAGGCTCAGTAAGGAACATACGACGACGACAAGCCACACTCAGCCAAGGGACTGTGTGGCCAAAACAACCCACAGTTATAACACACACGACATAGACAATTTTGGGATGTTTAGGTTTCACATAAGATGCAAGTCAGCTTCACAGATCTGATTTTCAGAGGTGTGTGGCTATGCAGTGGCCCAGTGCAGAGAGAAAATGGGTTCTTGGGAAGGATTCCAGCAAACTCACGTAGAGTATGGAAGAATGCAAGAGCGAACCCCAACATGGTTGACTCATTAGTTTTAAATTCATGGGCCCGGGTAGACACTTGTCTTCCTGGAGTCGCATGAGTTCCACTTAGCACACGTTCCCTTTACAGGAACTTAGGACAACACTCAACATGTCCACCTTAGCCTTCAGGAAATAATAATAAATTATTATCCCCTTTAGAGGTAAGCCCCCTAGCTTAGGCTCTAGGCCCACACACTTAGCCTCCTCCCTTACCCAACCTTGTGGAAGCTTAGTCCCTCATCACTCTTTATTCGTGGTCGGTCTGCATGCAACAATGTTTATATTTTATTAATGATCTGCATAATTACATATACAAAATCAGGCTCCTAGCCTTTAACACCTAGGCTCTCCGACCTATTAGCACATAAGCCCACCAGTTTATCACACTTGGTTCACCAGCCTACAAAAATTGTTTACAATTCATAAATACAACTGGGGCTCGTCCTTAGGGTATTACAATCCCCTCCCCTTATTTTTTCACTGTTCTCAGTGCAACTTACTTACACAACATCAACAAGATTTCCAAAATCTTCAAAAAGATGTGGGTATTCTACCTGCATAGCATCCTCATGCTCCCATGTCGCGTCCTCAGGACCGTACTAGATCCACTGGACCTTTACAATCCCTATGGCTCGATTCTGGATCTGCTTGCTTTTCTGGTCCAATATGTGCACCGGATGCACCTGCAAGACGCCTTCTTGCTCCACCTGAATCAGATTCCAATCAATAACATGATTAACATCAATTATATATATTTATTAAGCAATGAAACATGAAACACGTTATGTACAGTCATGGATGTAGGTAATGCAAGCATATATGCAATGTATATATATGTATATATGTATATACAGGCAATTATAATAACGTTATAACCTGTATACAAGATACACAACCTACAATAAATAGAGAATTGATACTTATGTTTTGATTGAGAAGACCTTCCACCCCTGAGCAGGGCTATGACTCCATTGGGGCAATGGCTTCCCTAGATAGCCACAGTCCACAATCCATATCCACATGGCCTAGGACAAGGTACCAAACCTCAGCAACACTCCAACCAATGGTCTCTCATTCACCACATGCATTTCCCACCCCAGGATTGTACACCTTCATTGTCACATAGTCCATCGGTTGCTACACCTCCCTTTCCTTGGGTTTCAGCAACAAGCCAGCTCATGAAGTCTCAGAGCACCGTGGCTCCCAGAGTTCCAACTGCCCTCAAAGGTCTCCAAGTACCCTCCAGGACTCATACCGGTGAACCTATCCCCACACTTCTCCCTCCAGGGCTCCAGCCTTATCCAAAGAAGCCCAAGGAGAAGTGTTCACACACTCAGATCCATCGGGGATCCACAAGGTAAGATCTGTGGTCTCCAATCAGCATCTTCCTTGAGCTACTCTTTGTAGTCAACATTCCAACTTTAATCAACATCATCTCATCTGCATCACCCACATGCAGTTATCATGAGAAAAAATAAAATAATTTATTTAGAAACTCAAACTTAGTTCAAAGGGAATTCATCTTTTCCCCAAAACATGAAATTATATTTCATAATTCATCTTGGTTGTTGCCATATTATGAATGCAACCATCCTTTTGATTTTACACANGAGAAAAAATAAAATAATTTATTTAGAAACTCAAACTTAGTTCAAAGGGAATTCATCTTTTCCCCAAAACATGAAATTATATTTCATAATTCATCTTGGTTGTTGCCATATTATGAATGCAACCATCCTTTTGATTTTACACAAGCACCAAAATGCATACCATTTTCCTGCAAGACTTCATCTTGCATACTACCAACAAATTGTCAGTGTTTTCTGTACATCATACTTCAACATGTACAACACCTTATGCAATGATCTTAGAATTGCATGCACCTAGAAATTAAATCACAATTACCAAACAACTTAACCAAATAGAATGACTCATCATTATATGTATATGCATGTTCATAATTAATAACAGTAAGTTTATTATTTCAATTTTCTGAACACAAAATTTTTTGTAGTCTCTATTCCTGTGACTACCTGGCTTGCAACTTTCCTGTTGCAATGTTTAACAGTTCCTGAAATGTTCTCAACTTCATGAGTTAGCAACATTTCATTCATTAGTATAATTATTTCCATGCCAAAAACATATATACATGCACTCACAAAATGCATTCAACAAAGTGCATTTAAGTATACAATTCCATCATGTATGAGTGCAACTCTGCCCCTTACTAGACATGAGTACAACTCTCAATGCCTATTTATTTAGTGCACCCTTGTATTGATTTACATAATTCTCTTTATCTTAGTCATGTATCTCACCATCCATAAGTTGGAATTTTGGCCAATGTGTTGACACATTCTCCACACACTTCCTATTGTCTTCCCAAATAATTGGATGCCTTCCTTTTCAAACCGAACACTACACCAAGAATATAATTTTGTGTTTATTAATATTATCAAAAAGGTTGCAGTCCAAGTTTTATTTAAAGGTAGGAAGCTTTTAGTACCTATGTGGCTCATAACCTTTCCATATTCGTACCTTGTCATATCCAACCATGTCTTGGTCTCATACATGACTAGCTTACTGGAATTCCTTCCTATAACAAGTTCTCATCTTTTAATTCTTTGGTTATTACCCCATAACCAAATTAACATGGCATTCTACTGTGTCAGTGTGTGCATTCAGAAGCTAAAAATATTTGAATTAATATAGGCCTCCATCCTTTACCACATCTAGTGGTATGCATTCAATAATATAATCATGTGATTTTATAAAATAACTCTGGCTAAGAAAATTCTTACCTAAATTTGCTTTTAGCAATTATGCAAAAAGAGTAATAAAAACTCATACCTGCATGACTGCCATTAATAAACTTTATACTACCTGAATTTATGATGGAAGTACAAGCTTTCATGTTTCCTTTATCAAACGTATGATCAACACTTCAGCTCTTTGTTGCTTCCCTCCTTATGTAGAAACATCATCAACAACACTTGCAAACATGCAAGTATTCTTTTGTCTGGCTGGCCCAACAAACCGTAACATACTTGCTGCCACAAAAATTGCAGCAACTTCTTTCTCCCTATAAATTTTTTTCTTGTTGATCCCAAAAGTATTCAATTCTTTCTGGATTCCTGAATCTTCTTGTGCTCTCATTGTAGTCATTATACACGACTATTTTTGTCCTGAGCACTTTCTATCCAAATCACTCTTGGTTGTCTTTGCATTTATAATCCCAAACTAAGTTGATATTAACCTTAAGATTTCATTAATTTCCTGGGTCCAACTAACCCAATCTCGTACTTGGATGAATCAAATTCCACACCAAGTTGTTTTATAAACTCTGGATTCTTCAACATCCAGTTACTCTTCAGGACTGAACTTCTTCATCCCTTTCCCAACAAAATACTTTAGTACTTGAGGTTTTCTTGTACTCTTCACTTATCTTTTGCTAGCTACATAGAATTAACTAAAAGTCCTTGTTTTTACCTTACCATCATATATTCAAGTGATACCTCTAACCTCTTAGGTTGTCACCAATCATAACATAATATACAACTGACATTTTATCTAAGTGCATTCTAGAATCGACAACAGTTGCACACTCTAGGCCTTCGACCATTACATATCAATTTAAATACTGAAAATTAACCGAGGGAATCCTTACCTCGATCCCCTTCAACATGTATGCATCAACATAAACTAAATGCATACCTGCCTGGTTTTTACCAACTTACTTGTTGTTGTCTGACCAATTGATATTTGTAGAAGCTCACAGACTTCCCCCTTCATCATTTTGATCACCATTCATTCCATCCTCGTGGGTCTTCACCTTGATGGAAATTATAAGCAACAACAACATCCACATATTTAACTCTATTGTATCTTTTTCTTGAATACATAATCCATCTTTTAGTCATACTCAAACATTATTTCATAATAACAGACTATTTTAAGTTCACCAGCATGTTATATGCATATCCAAGCATGTACATATGCAAAATTACACATCCATATTGATGCAGACCTCCCCTTTCTCTCTTCGGAGCTGCACGACCTCTCGGTCTAGGATCTTTCTTCCTTCTGAGTCGGATCGACCCTTCGGGCTCCTTATTGAACCCAAAACAATTATACACAGGCCCCCTTTTCTCCTAAGGCGCAGGTCCTGTGATACCTGTGACCTCTGTCTGCGCGCTTCTGAAATGTCAAGTTTCATGCGCTAGCTCCTTTTTCATTATCCCCTTCCTTCATATGGCCCTGGGCTGTGACCTCATGGAAAAATGTGATTGTCAGCGTGGGCAAGAGTGGTTTTAGGCCAACCCTCTTTTCACCCCGCATATCACCTCCAGCTGCCACGCATCACTTTGTTAAAACCGTGGTATCAATTGTGGCCCACTCTCATATTTTTAACATCTGAGCAAGTTCTGGCCCCGCAATTCTTCCCGACTATCAATCTCTGACTTTCGGTGATGATCCGTGATCAACGACTGCTATCTATCCTCCTTTCTTGTATTTCACGCGCCTTCCCAGACCTCCATGATCTGTCGGCACATAGCTCTCTTCAAAACCAACGGCTACGAATGATTCTGACTTTCCGGTCTTCGGGAGTTTCAACTCTCAACTCTTTCTCTCTGCTCAGTAGCTATCTTTCGAAGTGGAAGATCTGTTGACACCTGTCATTATAGATGTGCGGCTACGATTTCCTCCACGAATTCGACCTTCGGGAGTTTCAGTTCTCAACCTCTCATTTCTTCCGAAGAGATTTCTCCGAAATGGCATATTGTCTACTACACCTCCTTATAAATTGACGGCTCTGCTCCCGCTTCGAGACTTTAGTCTCCTCAACCAGATCAACGGTCCTTCAGCTCCCTCCTCGATCAACGATCGATA
Organism: Picea engelmannii; assembly: GCA_009831015.1. Classification (NCBI taxonomy): domain Eukaryota; kingdom Viridiplantae; phylum Streptophyta; class Pinopsida; order Pinales; family Pinaceae; genus Picea; species Picea engelmannii. Next base: position 360,330 of record ML800874.1, read on the forward strand.
TCTCCTTCAAGACTTCGACACTTTAATCCTCTACCTTCCTCCGGAGTGCTCCATACCCGGAGTTCCAGATCTGGCACCACTCGTCCACTTTCAAATCAACGGTTGTCATCCGCTTTGGGGCTTCGGCCTTCAGGATTCTCAAATATCAACTTTCACTTCCCCTTCAAAGTTTGGGGATTTTTTCCACGTGTTCGCTTGAATCGGACGGTCCCAAATCACTCAGGGACTTCGGGACTTTAGCAAGTCCACTCTCCCCTTTTCCTTGGCTCCTCCTTAGAGGTGACCTTGGGCAGTGACCTCACGCAAACACGCGATTGCGGGCACACTCAAATGTGGTTTGAGACCAAACTGCTTTTTTTCCCACGATTCACCTTGAGCCTCCACGCGTCATTTCTACAAAACCGTGGTTTGGATTGCGGCCCGCCCTCGACTTCGTAAAGCTCAAGCACCTTCTATCCCCACAATGCGAGGTGAATGTCAATCTCACGATCTTGACAATGCTTCTAAATGGACGACCGAGATCTACCTCCAACAGTTCATATCTCTTCTGACTTAGAAGATTTTCTAAGTATTCAAAGGCTTCGATCTTTGCTCCTCCTTCGAGTCCATCTATCGGGTCTCTTCTGCACTTATGAAAAGTGTTGTTCCTTCTGAGCTTGATCCTTAGAGGATTTCGATTTCCCACGCACTCCTTGCATTTCTGGGATTTCGTCAAACTCAGATCCGAAGGATTTCTTGAAAATAAATTCTTCTCGCCCTCCTGGCGTTCCTCTTGCTCGATGCACACCTTGCAGAGCTCCTCTTTACAGAGTGTTCTATAACTCTGTCTCTCTCTCTAAACTCAACACAGAGTTGTTCCTATGCACTCCTTGCACTTCTGTTGATGAAGATCAACGCTATATCTTCAGAGCTTATGAGCCTAAACAAATTCTGTCGTCGCACTCCTTGCAGACTGTTTACACACCTTGCACAAGATGAAACGAAGATAAACGATTGAAATTTATGCAAACACTTCACAATTTCACACATTACTCTAAGGTCCAACACCACTTATGTCGTGGTTTTATGATACCGCTACTCCTACTGAGCTTCTTAACACGGCCAAGGTAACCTCTTGGCACTCAGGAACACTCTAAGGTTCGAAATTGGTCCCTCCAGACATAATTTCCACTTGAAACCTTGGGTCTGAACTTGAGTTTTATCCATTTCAACAACAAATCCTTCTGAAACTTTTGCTTCAACTTCCACTAACATGGCCCATCCAGACTCAATGTTGAAACCATGCTCTGATACCAATTTGTAACATCCCTAGCCACTAATAGGCCAAAAAATGCCACTACTCAGACACTTCACTTAGCTCTGATACCAATTTGTAACATCCCCAACCACCAACCAACCTAGGAAATTCCACTACTTAGACGCTTTACTTAGCTCTGATACCAATTTTTAACATCCCCAACCATCAACCGGCATGGGAAATGCCACTACTCAGCTCTGACTTAGCTACGATACCAAACTGTAGCATCCTCGGGCCTCCACAGAGATCGGGTAATACTACCACTATGGAACATTCACATATAAATATATAACATGCATTTTAATCGAAATAAAACACATAACACATAGTTACTGCTACCATACAGATTCAAATATAATAGACAATAATAAATATACGCAACGGAATACATGATAACATTACAACATCACAGGCATGCATAACATAAAATTAAGCACGTAAATGATACTTATCTTTTAGCTAGAGTAAATCCACCAACTATGTGCAGACCTTCCATGAACCTCCCAGCCTTAGATCGTGTTTCTCATCACTCTCAGTAGTAGGTCACCCCCGAGCTGGGACTAAGCTCCACCGGGCAAGGGAATCCTAGGCTAGGCAAGGTCAACAGGAAGACACACAGTTTATACGGAAGGATTCTCTCCTAGGAGCCACTTATGCCCATTGCTCACAGACTCTTATTCCCCACATGCCTGTCCCACCCCAGGAGTATACACCTTCATTGTCACACAAGACAATCCATCGGCTACTTCACCTCCCTTACCTTGGGCTTCAGTAGCAGACCAAATCGGAATTCTCATAGCCCTATAGTAGTTATGGGACCCCTTCCAGGAGAACTCACTTCCACATCACACTCTCTCACCTGGAGGGAGTTTCCCATAGGCATGACAACCTGCCTCTTCAACCATAACCACCTCTCTCACCTGGAGGGAGTTTCCCATAGGCATGACAACCTGCCTCTTCAACCATAACCACCTCTCTCACCTGGAGAGAGTGTTGCACACATGCCTGACAACCTGCTTCTTCAACTTTATTCCAGCACCAGGAAGACAACAACAAGGCTCAGCAAAGAACAGACGATGGCGACAAGCCACACTCAGCTAAGGGACTGTGTGGCCACAACAACCCACAGTTCTAACACACACGACATAGAAAATTTTGGGATGTTCAGGTTTCATAGAAGACACGGGTTGGCTTCATGGATTTGATTTTCAGAGGTGCGTGGCTATGCAGAGGTCCAGAGCAGAGACAAAATAGGTTCTCAGGAAGGATTCCAGTGAACTCAAGTGGAGTATGAAAGAATGAAAGAGCGAACCCCAACACACTTGACTCATCAGTTTTAACTACATGCGCCCAAGTCAAAACTTGTCTTCCTGGAGCCGCATGAGTTCCACTTAGCACACATTCCCTTTATAGGAACTTAGAACAACACTCAACATGTCCACCTTAGCTTTCAGGAAATAATAATAAATTATTATACCCTTTAGAGGTAATCCCCCTAGCTTAGCCCCTAGGCCCACACACTTAGCCTCCTCCCTTATCCAACCTTCCAGAAGCTTAGTCCCCCATCACTCTTTCTTCATGGTCAGTCTGCACGCAATGATGTTTATATTTTATTAATGATCTGCATAATTACATATACAAAAGAAGGCTCATAGCCTTTAACACCTAGGCTCTTCGACCTATTAACACATAAGCCCACCATCTTATCACACTCGGCTCACCAGCCTACAAAACTTGTTTACAATTCATAAATACAACTGGGGCTCGTCCTTGGGGTATTACAGGAGGGCCTATCCTTATCAATCACATACACAAGCTCCTCAATTTAACATTCAAGCAAGGATTCCCTAAACCCTAGATGCAAAGTCTCATTGTTCATATTTTTAAAAATGGGGATAGAAATATTCCCTCTAATTATAGGACCATTATGATTAGCCCGATTTTAGCGAAGCTTTATGGAATTATTCTGGAAAAGAAGATTAGCCTTTGGCTAGAAAGTCACGGTAAAAGAGCTAAAGACCAGGTCGGGTTTAGGAGATATCATTCAACTGTGGACCATCTTGTTACCTTTAGGATCATTACAGAGGAGTTCCGCAATGCTAAAACCAAACTTTTTTTGTTGTTTTGTTGACTTTAGAAAATCTTTTGACACGGTTCCTAGGAAAAACATTTGGAATAGGTTGGAAGAGATAAAAGTTCCTTTCGAATTGAGGGTTGTTGCAATAAGGTTATATGACAAAATTACTGCCAAGTTTAAAAACACTGAGGACTGGTCGAAAGATATTAACTGCAATATTGGAGTCAAACAAGGTTGTCCCTTCTCCCCTACCCTTCTGGCATATACATTGACAAGTTAGAAGATCGCTTGGAAGAAGCAAGTTGTGTCGGCCCTACCCTCACTGGTATAGTCATCAATATTCTTCTTTATGTCGATGATATCATTATTATGGCGAGGAGTCCCCACGATCTTGAAGACCAACCAAGAATCCTCAATGATTTTTGCTCCAATATGGGTATGATTGTTAATATTGATAAGACTAAGGTCATGATAATTAAATCCAATAAGATCACTTATGATACCTTCCTATATGACAACAACAACTTGGAGGAAGTGACTTCATACAAATATCTTGGAATTGATATTCACCACAAGCTCAACTAGAATTATAGCATTGATAAAAGGATAATTGGGGGATGAAAAACTTATTATGGGCTTGAAAACAATTGTAAATCAACTGATCTTTGGATTTGGGATAAGAAGAAACTCTTCTTTGAGACTCTTGTTACACATGTTATTCTTTATGGATGTGAATTTTGTGGATCTAGTATCTCTCGTGAATCCTGGATAAAGATAGAGAAAATACAAAAGAATTTTATAACCTATAATCTCAAAATTAAAAAAAATATGTCATATCCCATCTGTTAGTAACAATTGTGGTATTGGGGTTTCAAAGGGTAAGAGAGCCGAGACCTTTCGAGTCTCAAAATACCAATGGGATCCTAGCCGTTGACCTTGGCAGGACATGCGTCAGACATTAGAAGGAGAGTCGGGATTTCAGTTCATCGGAGGATCGGAGTTTCTGGAGGCAGGGAACTCTTACATGAGTGAATCGTGATACGCGATTTCCTGACTGAATCAGAGCCATCCATCAGCAGAGGTACGTGGCGAGAGATCCTGCAGAGTCAGGGATCGAGGAGCTGAAAGTCCCATGCACATGACAGCGGGAATCGCGATATCCCGATAACCGATTTCTCGACGGAGCTACGAATCGTAGTGGAGGACAGGTGTCAGAAGGACAGTCCTTGTAGGGAGACAGCGCCAAGGGGCATCGGCATATCGCAAGATCGGAGGTTCGTGGGTCAGAGCTGCAAAGATTTGCATGCAGAATTACGAGGTCACGAGAAGAAATATCTTGGCAATCGTCGGATTAGCGTGTGGGACCGCAAGAGCAAGTGGATTACAGGTGGCAGGCTGTCACTAGTCCGGAGGATGCATGCCCGTGTCACCATGAACGCCTAAACTCCGATGGAGGGTTTAACCTGCGGTCACGCGGAGGCAGTGGTCATTTGGTTCACGTTCTAGCTGGTAGGGGCCAGCTTATGGAAGCAGAGCTCATCGCAGATCGACGGATCGGGAGTTCCGGGTACATCTGCACCTCAGCACCGCGAATCCCGAATCCCCGAAACCCTGAAACCCTGAAGCCTCATCATATACCTGTCCCTTGTCGCCATGTCATATCCCCGTGTCATGCCGTATGGCCTCTCCTCATCCCATCTCCACGCCGAGCATGTCAAGTCACCCCCGCCTGATCACCGTCCATTTTCCACTTCGTGACAGGTTCTCCAGTCGTCGCGACGGCCTCCACGTCTACCCGCTAGTCTCACCATGAATTCTCTGAGCAGATCCAAATGGAAGAATGAGAATGCCTCCATGTCCTATAAGTACAGAGTCGACCAGGGCCTTTCGGATCCCAATGAAACAATTATTGCAGCAGCTGATGGTGGTTGGACATCGTTTCCACCATAAATGGAAAATCCAGAAATGATTGTGAGCTTGTCAATTCATTCACAGGTCCTTTGGAGCACGATCGCGTCTGACTGAAGTTCACGACTATCCAGAGACTGCAGGCGTAGTAAACATGAAGACGTAATGTCTTCGATGCGATATCTCGATTTAGCTTCTGGAGTTTTGTTCCAAGTATAGGTAGGCATTTATGCCATTTTTGTAGGGATCGATGGTTGAGCAGAGCTCCCGATTGTAAAGTTTTAATGAAGCACTGTTATTCTGGTTATGTATAAACTTTTGAGACTTCTTGCCTTATGCATGCCAGTTTCTTTCATGTCTTTGTTTACACTATGTTAGAGCAGCTCGGAATTGAAGGATTCAGTCGAGCTGTAGCTATTATAGGATGATGTTGTAATGGATCACTGTAATAGTTACGGAGCCTCTAATCAGTCCCTGTGATTTCCTTAATGCTGAATGACTTGGAATTGGAGGATCCAGTCAAGTCTTCTATTCAGTTCCTTGAAGCCTTGAACCAGGAGGATCCTGTGTTCAGAGTTTTTCCCCTACAAACAGCTGCAAGCCGGATGCCCAGAGCTATTTGTTCATTTTCTCCTAAGTCTTCCACCTGCTCATCTTTCAATCAACCCACTGGCTGAAGTTAGGATTCCAGACCTCCCTTGTTCTTTACATATCAAACCCAGTCCCCGAGTTAGAATGATATTTCCTTGAGTCTTCACCTCCATTTGATCACCCTTTAAAAACAAACCATGACATAAAACTGATGGGCGTTGGGCTCTGCTCCTGCAAGCAATCCAGGAGTGACTTCCGACGCTAACACCATCCTCCTCTTAGAAGCAAGCCTCTCCTCCATTGAGAGCATGGCTATGACTAGATACCTAATGTATAAAAACAAGTTAAACAACATGGAAGACAAGAGGCTTCCTAAAATCGCTTCAAAATCCAGTCGTAACCACCATCGACTCAAGAGAGGATAGCATAAAGATGTCGATTCTTGGCTAAACTATTGGGGAATCATGGAAGACACCATTTTGCAGAATAAAGATACTATTAAAAATATCATCAAATCAAATTTTAAGGAGAAAAAGTGGTGTGATAAAGAGTTAGAGGAAAAAATAAAATTAAGGTATTATAAGGATGTAATTAACCCTAATCTAGAAGATCAAAATTATCTCTGTGTTTTGACAAGTGTAAAGAAAAAAATAAGCATTGCTAAGATAAGAGCACATTCTCACGAGATCCATAGTGAAATTGGGTGTTAGTCAATTCCTAAAATGCCATGGGATGAAAGAGTGTGTCACCTTTGTGACACTAAGAAGGTTGAAGATGAAAATCATTTTCTCTGAGATTGTCCAGCCTATACCCAGATTAGATCTCAATTTCAAAGTATTTGTTACACTACCAACCTTCCTAACCTCTTAACTCAACAAAAATATGGTGATCTTGGAAAGCTTCTCTTAATGCTTTTCGAGCACATAAACCAAATTCTAAATAATCGCAAGTAATCACTTACCCTCTTAAGGTCTGATAGACAAATTTATTCTTAGTGGACGTTAATCATCATCATCATCATAATATATAACTATATATTATACAACTATAATAATATAGTTATATATAATATATGTGTGTGTGTGTGTGTGTTGAAAACTGCTAACCTAGCACCTGACAATTAATTCCAAGCGAAATACATTTACTGAAATAAAGCACAACTATGTAACTCAACAAAAAATATGTGGAAGCATTAACAGGAAACCAAACACATTGCACACTAGATATTCAGGGTAAACACCCCTGGAAAAAACCTTGTGTAAAAACCAGTTTTGAGTTTTATTATGCTTGGGCTCTTGTCTTGGGATAATGGCCCATCAGAGGAATTGCAATGTTGCAACTGATAGCCTATCCCACTTGGATTCTCCTTCCCTGCCCCATGCACTCTTTCCTCAGCCCTTCCCACTCAGACATAAGTAAATGAGAAAGACTCCCTCTTTCTCCTATGCACTCATTGTGTGCCTCATACTCTCCTTAGATATTCTTTTATAATTCCCTAATGACTAAAACCCTAACCCTAGATCTCAATTTCCAAGATTGGATCTTGATCCTCACAATCTAAAGGTCACGACTCAAT
>ML800875.1:42004-56105 GCA_009831015.1 Picea engelmannii
ATATTTTATATATTTATTGATGTATTTAATACTCATATTAGATCTCATTTTCAAAATATTTATCACACTACCAACCTTCCTAACATCTTAACTCAACAAAAGTATGGTGATCTTGGAAAGCTTCTCTTAATGCTTTTCGAGCACAAAAACAAAATTCTAAATAATCACAAGTAATCACTTACCCTCTTAAAGTCCGATAAACCAATTCGGTCTTAGTAGACGTTAATAATCATCATCATCATCATATTAATACTTTAAAAATGTATTAATTAATAATGTATTAACGTAATGATTAATTAATGCATTACATTATTAATGTATCATTCAAGTATTATTAATATGATAGATTATATACTAATGTAAATAAATAATGTATTAATTAATAATGTATTAAAGTATTCATTAATTAATACATTGCATTTATAGATTATTGGTATATATTATATTAATGTAATACATTATATTAACATATTAATAGACCATTAATTTATATGCATTAATATAATACATTAATGTATTACATTAATACATTATTATTATATATAACATTAATGTAATACATTAATTATTAATGTGATAAATTAATGGTTGTCTCAAGGCATGTCGGTCGTCAACTAGCAACAACCACTTTATAAAAGTGGTTGATATACGCCGATAAACATCATTTTTCACCTTTCCAAACTAATGACATCGATCAACGTATATCAACCACTTTTATAAAGTGGTTGTTGCTAGAATATGACATGTAAGAAAAAAAAAATTGTTATGATCTTATTCTCTTAATAGAAATATCTTATTATTATTTTTTTACAGGAACGGATATGGGATTGTATTTAATCACTTGGCTTAAATGCCTTTAATCAGGTTACAAAATGTGAGGAGAAGTCAAGTTTTCCTCTACAGCGAGAACTTCAAATGCCCAAATGCCCAAAAACCGGAGGTTTCTACAGCTAGCCAAAGACTCAATCTCTGTTATTTTCCCTAACTTGTAAATACAGACGAACTGGTCCAGTAAAATGCGGAAGAACATGCGAGTACTAAACTCTCTTAAGGAATGGGATCCCAGTCCTCGTCCCCGTCTCTTAGAAGGGAGCCAGCTGAAAGAAGAGTTGCTTTGTTGGCTTTTGCGTCAGCGTCCTTGTTATTCTCCCTCAGCACATGGAAGAAATTTATACTCTGAAAGGACTTAATTAGGGACTTGATTCTTGACAACAATCTTGCTAATCTAAGGTCTTTGGGAGGAATATTGTCCACTATAGCTTTTATAATCGACTGAGAGTCACCAATTACATTAACCTCATGGATGCCTAGCTCTTTGACTTGCTTGAGACCTTGAAACAGAGCAAGAGCTTCAGCTTGGATGCTGGTATTGTGGCCCAAGCCCCAGGCGAATCTATGTTCAATTTCTCCTACTGGATTCTTAATGACACCACCTGCACCAACTTTCCCGGGATTGCCTTTGGCTGCCCCGTCGAAGAGAAGAGTGTGTTGAGAATGGTTATGCAACCAGGCTGAAAAGTCTTTTTCGTTAACTCGAATTTGCCAATCTTTTATTGCCTTGCTTTGTCTCGCCACTTGTTTAAACTAGAGGCCCAACCTTTCTCCCCAACCAATTTCTTGCTGGCTTAAATTTGTTACCTCAAGCTGGACGCCCAGGTTTTCCTTCAATTGGTGTTTGATTTTGGCGGAGACAAGCTTCACCTCCTGCACTTGAAGTCTGAAAATTCTCTTATTCCTTTAAAGCCAAATTTGCCAACAAATGATTTTTGGCAGGGAGTGCCAGACCACCTTGAAGCTTTCGTTTTTTGGAAGTACCCCTAGATAGTTGCTCAGCCAGGTAGCAAACAACTCAGCGATGGAAGTGGGACAGGTAAAAGCATTATTCCAGGGTTCCAGAGCCTCATTCCAGATCTCTCAAGCAAACTTACAATCCAGCATTAAGTGACTAAGATTTTCTTCGTTTTCGAGGCACATTATGCATCAGGAGGGCCCATGAATACCTCTTTTCTTCAAGCGATCCCCTATCAGAATTCTATTGTGGCACATGTGCCAACATAAGAAATCTATTTTAGGAATTGTTTTGTGGCTCCAAAGCCCCTTCCAAGTCGCAGGGTTAGGAGGGACGTGAGGTTGTTGCATCAATTTTTCATAGCCAAGAGCCACTATGTAGCTACCCGATTGGGAGCCCCATCCACGTTTATCTTGTCTCCTGGCATGGACCGGGGCCATGCCCTTCAGGAAATTGAGAAACATTTCACCATCTTGCTTCAGCTCCAAAGGCACCTGGAGCATCTTCCAACCAATCCAATTGGAATCTTCCCAGCATGAGATATCCCAAAGTGTGGTGAAGCCCGCGTTGTCCATCCAAGCTCGAAGCACGCGCAACGAACTAACTTCGGCGAGTGGGGGATGATCCATAATGTTGTCTTCCCATATTTTAATGAGTTTGCCATTTCCTGGAATCCAAAATGCATGAAGCTTTATCAAAGGGACGGCTTTCATACAGAGCTTGAGGAGGTGCGACCCGTTTTTTAGAAGTGAGTTGTCAAGGCAGCGTTTTCTTTGACCCTTGAAGTATTTTTTCCACAGTGCAGTTTGCACCCAGCCTGGCTTTGGAGCAATTATTTTCCAGACTTGCTTGGCTCCCATTGTAACATTTTGAACGCTGAGATCTTTAAAATTTAGACCACCTTCCAGCAAGGGCTTGGTGATTTTGTCCCAGCTTACCAGGGGGATTCTCTTTTCGTTTTGCTTACCGCCTTTCCAGAAGAAATTGCGAATGTAATCTTCCATTTTCTTGAGGATACAAGCTAGAGCCAACATGGCAGAAAATTGAAAGATTGGGAGACTGTTAAGGACAGCCTTAATAAGCATTGTTTTGCCAGCATGATTGAGCCAAGAGAAGCCCCAGGCCTGAATCTTAAGCTTGAAGTGATCTAGAAGAGGGAGCCAATCTCTGCTAAACGCTGCTTTTTGGAAAATTGGAAGTCCCAGGTACTTGAAAGAAGACTAGTTGGAAGAGGTTGCAAAGCCCAGGCATCTGGAGATGGCATTGAGAGTGCTGCCAGGCACATTCCAACAGTAAATATGGCATTTCCCTTTATTTAGGCTACTTCTCGTTGCATCACAGTAATCATCCAACACTTCTTTGAAGCGAGAGGCCGAGATCAAATTGGCTGCACCCAGCAACAGAGAATCGTCGGCGAACAATGCATGATTAATATTTTTGACTCCTCTTGCTATGTTCAGGCCCATTATCTCTTGGTCTGCCTGTTTTTTTTCCAAATAAAAACTTAAAACAGAAGCTTGGAGGACAAAAAGGAGGGGGGAAAGGGGGCACCCCTCTCGGAGCCCTCTTGAGGCTTTGAAGAAGTATGTTGCTCGCCCATTCACCAAGGGAGAAATGCAAGGTTCATAAATACAAGACCGAATCCAGTTGATGAAGTTGTTCCCGAATCCAAATTTGTGCATAACGTCAAAAAGAAAGTTGTGTCTGACACGATCAAAGGCGTTTGTGAGATCAAGCTTGATGATCATGCCCTTTTCTTTTCAAAGCAAACTTGAGTGTATCGTCTCTTGCACTAAGATGAAGTTTTCCCCAATCTGTCTCCCCTGAACAAATCCCCCTTGATTCTCGGGGATAATAGAAGGGAGTAAACTTTTCAATCTGTTGGCTATCACTTTTGTTATCAGCTTGTAACCGATATTGCAAAGAGATATAGGGTGAAATATGTTGAAGGCATTGGCTCCCTTTTCCTTAGGGATGAGGGCAAGGAAGGCAAAATTAGTGTTGCTCCCAATTTTCTGACAGGCTTGGGATTTCAGGACTAATTTATGCAAGTCCTTTTTGACTATCTGCCAACAGGTTTGGAGAAATCTGGCTGTAAACCCATATGGTCCAGGGGTTTTATCGGACTCCATGGTGAAGAGGGCAGCCTTAATTTCTTCTTTGGTCACCTTAGCTTCGAGAATCTGGTTCATTCTCTTGGTGATCTTTGAAGGTACTACCTCAAGGAATTTGGAATTCTGGTCCCTCTCCCCTTCTTCACTGTAAAGATTTTTTAAATGGGAGTAAGTTGCCCTTTTGATGCTGGCAAAATCTTTGTGAGTAGTGGCATCTTCTTTGATTTCTGAGATGGAGTTAAAGTTTCTTCTCGCTTGGGCTTGTTTGTGGAAGAAGGAGGTGTTCCTATCTCCCGCTTTTAGCCAAATGCTGCGAGATTTCTGTCTCCAATATTCTTCCTCCGACAAACAAGCCTTGTGAAACTTCTGCTATAAGTTTGCTTCCTTGTCTAAAATTTCTTTTGTGATTTCTGCACTTTCCGTCTGTAGTTGGTGGAGCTCCAGGCTGGCTTGAATTTGTTTTCTTTTGGAAGCTAGATTAGGGAGGGTTTTGGCCCAGCTTTTCAGGATTGCTTTCACTCTTCTGAGTTTTTCCAACCAGACGTAGAAAGAAGATCCCTTGACAGGCTCCCTCCAACTTTCCTCTACCTTCTTCATGAAATCTGATTCCTTGACCCATAAAGGGCTAAATTTGAAAGGAATAGGACCTAGATTTTTTGGGGGCAGGAATTCAAGTTTTATGGGCTTATGATCTGAAACACTGCAAGGGAGAATATGCATACTAGCCTCTAGACCTAAAAGAAGGAAAGAACTTTGAACAAGAAGTCTATCAAGTCTTGCTGCAATATGACCAAGTCCTATTCTTTTATTTGACCAAGTGTACTTACCATTGGATGGCTTGATGTTGAGCAGATCCCACTCTTGCATGAGGTCCTCCACCCATTCTCTTGTCGGGCTCCTGACAATACTGCCTCCTCGCTTCTCCAACGAAAGCAAGGTGAGGTTAAGGTCGTCGGTGATGATGACATTTTCCACATTCTTCATTTCTGCCAGATGCCTGATGGAGTCCCAACAAGTCTTTTTTTCCCCTGCGTTGACTGGTGCATAAACATTGAAGAGGTTGATGACCTCCTTTGTGTCCATAATCTGAAATTTCAAATATAGCCAATGGTCATTTGAAATTTCAGTGATCAACGCATACTTGTTGCTGTTCCAAAGAGAGCCCAGCCCGCCCGAGGCTCCTCGCGCCGAAACAGCCAGTCCTCCACCTTTCTTCCAGAATTTCTTGCTAACTTGAAGGAAGTCTTTGCCCTCCATTTTTGTCTCTTGGATTAATAGAATATCAGGGGCTTCTATTCTTATGAGGCTTCTCACGGCTTCTTCTTTCATTTTGTTCCCCATACCCCTACAATTCCAGGAGACGACCTTCATCACTTACTTTTTTTAGTGTGTTGGGCTCCCTTGGAGCCCTGTGCCTGATTCCTTGTCATCTTCAAGGTTTTTGCCAAAAGTTTCTTGAGGGTTTGTTGGCTGCCCTGAAGCTTATCTTTGTAGGTTTCCTGCTCTCTCTTATCTCGGGCCTCTTGTCGATCTTCTAGCCGAAGTTTGTCTGTCCCCTATTTCTCCTTCCTCTTTCGACTCCTCTGAATCTTGTTCCTCCTCTTCAACTTCTGCTTGTTTATCCTTGAGACTTTTAGGGGCACATTCCCCTATCCTCATATCTAAGGATACCCCTTTGTCAGGGGACAGTGACTTTTGTTTTTTGACCTCCTGGATTTCCTCTGATGTTGAGCTTAAGGGCCTGAATTTGTTTGTTTGACCATTTAGGGAGAGGCCATATTGATCAGGAGCCGACTGAGGACCTTTGTCTTTTGGAGCCCCGGATCTGGGGGTTTTATGGGAGTTTTTTGTCCACTTGATCTAATTCATGCCTTCCTCCTTCTCTCTTTCTTTCTCACCATTGCTCAGGCAGCCCCTGGCAAAGTGTCTGTAGACATGGCATTTTCAGCACTTGAATGGTAGTTGCTCGTAATCTAATTTCTGCACATGAGTCCAACTGCCAACTTTGATTTTTATTGCCTTTGGTAGTACCACCTCTAGATCGACCTCAACATAGATTTGGGCGCAGTCATATTGGTCCTTATTGTTAGCTTGGTCAATAAATTTGCCTAGTGCATTACCTATGTGTTGCAGAGAGTCCCAATTCCGGCAGTGAACTGGGAGGTTTGGCAACCTGACCCATACTAGCACGGCCGTAGGGACGTCCACTTCTGGATCGAAGTCTGGCATCCACTTGTTGAGATACAAGCCTTGAGGGCCCATGAAATAGGGCCCGTTCCAAAATATCATATCTTTGTCCACTTTTGCAGTGAATTCGAACAAAAAGAAGCCTCTCCCCAAGAACTAAGAGGTTACATTATTCTTAATCAAGAGTTTCCAGTTTTTTATCACCCATTTCTCCGTTGCTTTTGGTGAGGGCCAAAGGCCAGTAAACTGTCCCACAAGGGCACGATCCGCCAGGGACAGGGCGACCTGGATCGATTTCTCTGGGGGGAGGGAGATTTCAGGAATATCGTCTAACCTTTTCATGAACTTAGGGGGTTCAGACATCTTCTTTTTCGGCAGAGAGGCAAGCATTCGGTTGAAGACGTCCTCAGTTGTTGGAGTGGACGGCAAGGGAAGCACTTGGGAGGAGCCCAGCACCTCCATGGCGGCGTGAGGAACCTTCGAACAGTCGCGCACGAGCTCACGGGTCGCCTATTCTTTCCCAACAAAAGCTCTCATAGCATACATCTAATAGAAATATCTTATTATTAATTTCTAATCTTTATGTTTTTTCCAACCCTATTTATTCAATCCATGGACTTATTTTTCTCTATTTTACAACGACCTTAATAAGATCCTTTGTGATGGGTGAAGGTCCTTTCAAAATGGTGGGAATGTTTCTAAACATTAACATAATTTATATTTAAAAACATCATTACAATTAAGCAAACGCATGTTCTTTGTAAGTTTGGTAAGTTGAAGTCAACATTTTTAGGATGAATTAAAAGGATAAAGTATTTTATTGGTTTAAATCCATATTAAAAAAAAAAAAACCTATTTTCATCAACAATAAAAAAAAAAATCTTGATTTATCAAGTATTTAGATGAATTAAAAAGATAAAGTATCTATTTATTTTTTTGTAAGTTAGAAGATATATTAGATCCTGCTAAGCAACAAAAGTTACAATTGTCATGCTATCCCAAGAAGTTGTGGCAGCATTTCCCTGGTGGGAAACCAATGTTGCCACATGGCCATTAAGATTCAAAGTGTCCATGCAGAACTTAAAAAACTGTGAAGAGCCTAAACTGTAAAAAACTAGACCTAGGATGTCGCGCATGGCGAAAATCCTGTAACTTAGACTGTCCATGCAGAATTCAAAAAACTGGAAGGAGCTAAAACTATGTAATCCTAGAGCTAAACATTGTATGCCAGGCAGGGCGAAAAACTTGTGAATTATATTGTCTCGAGACATAAAAACTTGGGAAACCTGAGCAAGAAGAAGCTATCTAGAGCTGGGGTTGGGCCTCTGCTCATTCCTTCGGTCTTGCGCAGTGTCCTTGCCTAGAGCACCTATGTCTGGAATAATTTGTCGGAGATACCGTAGAAGAGACATCAAGAGCTCCTCACGATGAATCTGGTCTTCTTCCTTGTTATGCATCTCTTTGATGGCATTGTTGACATCCTTAATTTCTCTCTTGATGAAATCCAAAGAGTCCTTAAGAGGTTCCATCCCAACGCAATGGGTGCAAGCAAATGAGGGCGGAGGGGGTGAAAGAAAATCAAAGGATGAGGAGGGGGATTCGGGAGAGGGGAGGGAGGAGGACGAAGAAGAGAGAGGGTCTGACAAAATGGGGGGAGAGGAGGGTGGAGGAGGACGAGGTGGAGGCTGGTGGGGAGACAGCGGCTCTGGGTTGAGCTTTGGAATGAAGCTCAGGGAATTTCCATGGTTGTCAAACCATTCAACTCTACAGGCATAAGGAGAAGACAAGGGAGGTAATTATGGAGTAGTGGCCCGTTCGGGAGGGTGGTCCGGAGAGGTGGCGTGATTTGAGACAAGGGGAAGCTCCGGGGTGGAGGCACGAGCAGAGTTTGGAGGCAAGCTTTGGAGATTCTGCTTGCCACGGCCCCTCGAGCCTCTGCCTCTTGCTGCATACCAGACCGCTCCCCGTTTATATTTTCCCTGAAGGCAAGGCATCGGGAGAAACACCGAAAACCAAAGGTGGAGTTCGAGGCAACTGTTGAGCGTAGGAGAGGGTTCGAGCCAGAACCAAAAGTAAAAGTTGACTGAAGGATGAGTTCTAGGCATGGGAGGCCCAGAGTGCCAAGGACAATGAAAGGGCGGAGGAAACTTGAACCAGAGGCAAAGAAGTAGACAGTTTGGAGGAGGAGGCCAAGACGCAGGAGGCCGAGAGCTCAAATGAGCCATGGATTTCCAAAAATTGGGCCTAAAACCACTGAATCGGGCAAGGCGATGGGATTGGGCCTGCATCCAGCCCATTGCAATTATCAATCCCGTGAACTGGAGTGCCAAATAATTAAACTGAGCCGAGTGCAATTGAATGCAGAGGTGCGTCGACCGAGGATTTAATTGCATGGATTAATGGCAGAGGTAAGTGCGGGTTGAGTTGGCGCGAGGTGGCGAGAGTTGTGGCCAGGTGTCCGCCCGTCTGGCCATCCGCTCATCGTTTCTAATATCACCCCATCCGGGGGAAGATAAAGTATCTTATTAATAAACCTTATTTTCATAAAAAAAAATCTTGATTTATCAATCATTTAGATTAATCAAATTCATTGAAGTGCAAACATTTTAAAGAGTGTAAAGAATTTGATTGTTTACACATATTTTTAAAAATTTAACTTCACTTGTATTTTTATTATTATTTGATTATTTTGAGAAACATTTTACACATCAACATGTGTATAAATGGTTATACGGCCTGAGTGGGCCTAATGGTTAAGAGCATGTGTTTCCTCCTTGGAGGTCACAGGTTCAAATCCAAAGGGGGGTAGGGTATGTATACCTCTGTATACTTTAGCAGTTGAATCGTTGCACGGAGGGGGTCCCTTGTTCCACAAACAAGGGGGTCTCATACACCAATTTGGTGTTTGTCTTGGTCGTGACCTTAAAAATAGATTATTATTATATATGTATGTTTTCTTCGTGCATTACAATCTACATAATTATTAGTTGGAACTTGGGACTTCAGATTTTGTTTCTAAATTCATGTTTTGTTTTCAAAAAAAATTCCGAGGGTTAACTAGGGTTATACCTATGTGGAAAAAAATTATGTTGAAGAAACTCAAATTGTTGGTAAATAGGCTTATGCCAAGGGTAGAAGGGTTTTTTTTTATTTTGGTTCTCACGCATGAAACCTACTATTAGTGTTGGGTAGGTTATTTCAACTAGCAAAACGTGTGGGTTGGTCATTAGAAAACAAAATTGGTCTCATTTGAAGTGGGTTATTGATCTAGTTGGATATTGATGGCCACCCACCTCTTTTATTGACTCGTCAAGGTTCTCCATCTTGGTCATTTTTGTTATGATTTTTTAATCCTAAACGATGATTTTTGGCCATTTGGGGGATTGGGGTTGCCTTGGAATCCCCAAGCCCTGCCAATAATGCTTCTCAGTTAGATCTTTCCAACGAGCTACTAAATTCCTCAAACAAAGATTGTATGCAAAAGGTGTGCCCCCAGGGAGTCGACGTATCAACTAACCATCTTGGGGCCCGCAAACCTTTTGGCACCTCGCCTTCCAGGGTTAGGGTTTTGGACCTTTAGAGTTCTTGCTTTATGTTAGAAAGCCATTCTTGTATCGCATCGTATTATCTTTTTGTGAATGAGCGTAGACGACATCTCTTTCTACGGAGATAAGATACTATCGTTCTAGCCAGTTTATGTTCTACAATATTCTATTATTTTATCCATTAATAGAAGTTGGGTTTCACTGCATTGTTGTACTATTTGCTATATTTTTATGTGTGTTTCATTTCATTCTCAATATAATTAGAATCAACTATTTCCAATAGGCCAACATCTGGTTATTTTCCCCAATGGACAATCTGCTTCTGAGACCATCCCAAGAACTTTGTTGCCTCCAAAAAAGGTAAAGTGGCTCAGTTCTACCAAGCAGGAAATTGGGTCAAGGAAATTTACACATTTCCCTTTAACGAAGTGGTGGGTTCCTTCACCCCAATTATTATTACCTTTCTACTTGAATAAACTTGAGGAAGAGGACTTATCAAGTGTATATTGATAGTGAGCAAACTTGGTTTCTAGTGCCAATTTCATTTGCTAGAAAACATTCATGATCTGAAGGATTTTGAGCTACATAGGAAGCATTGGAAGGTGGTTTTGGGAGACCAACTTTGGAATTCATTTATAACGTTGTAGTAAACAAACAAAATGTTGGAGTGTATTAGCAGACTTTGGGAACTGAAACTATATTGGTGGTTTCTGCACACCACAACCATTGGAGTATATCCAAAAAGTTGCATCCCATAACTGTAAAGGGTATTATAGAGACATTGGCTAAGTTTGGGTTTATGTTAAAATGGTTGTGGGGACGTTTAACTCTATCATTTACCATGGAGACACATGTTTGGGAGAGGTGAACATCTGCCTCAGTACGAGGATTCAAACTTGTTGAATGCAATTAAGGAGGTGATTAAGATATCTCATTTGTCACCCCCAAGTGAAACATGACCTCCTTTGGCAATGCTCCACATGATTACATCCAATCATGTCTTTATCAAAGTGGGGTTTAAGGATCATAACTAGAGTTATTGACACTTTTCTTAAACATTGAACCAAATGGACCTTGTAATTGTCTAAACTTTAGATAAAGATATGTTCAAAGTCACCACTTAAATACCTGGTACTTGTTATCTTTATTTTGATGTGTTGAATGCCAATGTAGCTTCTAGTGGTGTAATACCAAAATTCAGAGATCTTATGCCATTAACATTATTTTGCATTCTATATTGTTGGAGTTTTATGTGATGTTAATGTTAGTCATGGACTATGATTTCAACCAAATTTCAGGTCCCATAAGTTTGCCTCCTTGAAAGAGTGCAACATAACACACCAGTCTAAAGCAATGTTCACCATGAGTTTGAAAAGGCAATTTTGATAATTCTTACTTTCACTTAGTTGAGTATCTAATGTTTGCATTCTGACTAAAGAGTGAACATTGTCTTGAAGTAGCCAACAGGAACATCATTCGTTGAATTTGAGACAATAGAAGGAAGTTGAAGCTACTACATCTACAACTGAAATAAAACATGGTTTCGAAGATTTGGGGATAATAGTGAAAGGTAGAACATTGACAGACTTTAGGTCCATGGACAAAACAATAACGGGTCAAAAGGCATAAAAGCAAGATCATGGTCACCACAACCTATATCTTACAAAGGAAGGTCTTAGTTTGGAAGGCGTGCATGATGTTGGAGTATCGAGAAAAGATATGCCCAAGTGTCAATTGATTGGTTGAAGGTGTTGATGATGTGGTTGCCTTGAAAGAGAACCTCGTTAAAAGATGAGGACGAGAGGATGTTTGCCAAGAGGTTGATGAAGGGATCATGTGAGTTGACATGAGGCATCAACTAATTATGTAACATTAGGAATCTTGATGAAAACCACGCAGGTATGCAAGATTGGTCATAGCAATAAAGCATGAAACTCTAAAGAAATTGGGTAAAAAATTCTTTAGCCATATTTGATATCTTCTTTGATATGTTTATGATGGTGTATGAATGCATGTCTGTCATTAATACCTAAGTGGGGTATGACAAAGATAGGAAGATTTTGGTATGTAAAGATTGTTAGAATATTTGGTATGCATTCATGAGTCGATATGACGTGATTGAGTTGGTTAAGAGTAGTAACTAGAGTGATCATGTAACCATCAGTTTTGGCATTTTGGATTATTGGAATATATGTATGATGGCATTGTGAATTTATTATAATGTTAGTAATGTGTATATAATGAGTGATAGTTTCATATCATTTCATGCGATGAACGATTGAAATTGATTGAATTATTAGTGTGTTATAATTTTGAGATCATTTCAGGGGTTGTTGTAAATGTTGCAATGAAAGGATTATATGCATGAATACTCATACTTGTTTGGTTGATTGAAAGTTCAAATTATAGGTAGGATGGTCTTAGATATCGCAATGAGTGTAAGTCCATAATGAAGACTCAATGCTACCACATGCAAGAGCCAAACATTATGAGAAGAATCCCATACTTGTGAAATCTAACTTCTATATGAAACAAGTTTGAAATAAAATATTTTTAATTGAAAATATTATGATGATATCTCATGTATTTGTGTGATACAAGTGAGATGATGGATATGTCCAGGAAGGACAGATGATGGCTATTGAAGTTGAAAAGAAAGAACACAATCACACTGTAGTGACATGACACTGGAACCTTGTGATATGCCTTGATCACCATTGAGATGTGTTATGTTATGTTAAAGCAAGCTACAAGGATTCACCATTGAGATGTGCTATGCTATGTTGGAGCAAGCTAGAGGGATGCCTTGGTTGTAAGACTCTATGAGTATTTGTACCCTTCCCATGCGCAAAAGCCTTAGCAAATGATGGATTACCCAAGGGACGATGTAGCAGAGAAGGGGATGCCTTAAACTGGAGGGTGAGTGACTAGAAGGAAGATGAGACTTGAATGAATCCGTTGTGAGAGATTCATGTTAGATGCTAGTTGGGATCATGAGTACATTGGGTGTGTCCGAGAAAAAATGCTTTGAGTTATATTTGTGGCAGCCATATAGGAAATATACATATCATAAAGATAAATATTAAGACAAATTACATACTTTATCTTCGGTTGTGAATATAGATGTTTCAACTTATAACTTAAAATTCATAGATTGGAAATTGTATCCATGAATACTTAATGCATTGAAGCGACTATAATATGCATGTTTACTTTGATGATTGTTGTAGTCATATGCTAGAATGCTAAAATTTTGGAAGTGTACCAAGATAATGAAGAGGATTGCATTGCACGTACAACTGAAGAATAAAGACAAAAACATTTCTACAATAATAGAACACCAAGGACGATGTTATTCCAAGGGATAAGGGATGTAATATCCCAATTTTACTCCTTGAAATATTTGTAATTGAAATTGTTAATTGGAGTTCTAGAAAGATGACATCTTTGAACTATACACATTCCCATGCATATCAACCAAGAATAGTTACGGGGAACAAAGATCAACTATGGAAAGCTTTAAGGACAATGGTCAACAAATCAAGAGGAATTTATGCCTTGTTATGTTGTTATAATATGTATCTATTAAATAGCAGAATGCAATTCATGGTGTTAAGGTGCACATCATAATTATTGAATTAGGTATCCTTTATCGATAGGTAGTTTCATGTTAGTTGTTACATGAATAAAATTTGATATCAAGATTGTGTTCATTCAAATCATCAATAGAGCCAATCATTTCATGTGCAGAGAGGATTTTGAAGAGTGTTATATACATAAGGATGTTTTCACAACAGTTACTTCATTTGAATTTGATGTGTATACCTCAAACGTGTCGTTTCTAAGCCTAGTTATATTTTGTATAGTAATTTAAAGAGGTTAGCTTAGTCCCTCTTGTGCAAATCTATTAGATAAATTGATGCTACATAATATCTTAGATGCAAATTTATGCATTATAAACATATTGTACATGTTGGAAATACTTATGTAGCAAGCCATCGTTTACCAATTATAATACTTACTCTAGATCTTGTTGTTTGAGACCTATACACACTGAAAGGGTCACCTAATTCAAGGCACAATTATATATGTGAGATAATACTCCTTTGATGGTTTGAAAGGAACACTTGTAACAGATTTTAGATTTCTATAAACAACATTTATACTCTATCCCATAATGATCTTGAAGTTTGAAAAGAGTTTTGATTTTAAAAAAATAGAAGAAAAGAAAAACATAGCTTTTAATTAAGGAAATGTTACACGCGCACATATTACATGTTATAAATCAAACAACGTCACCACCAACATGATATGGAAAGGCATACTATATCAAAATAAATAAATATGTGTGTGTTTGTGCACATGTGAAATATACATTAAAGTAAAATATAAATGTCAAACATACATTACAACAATCAATGTACATGTAAACTATTGCTAGCTAGGTCCACCACCATAGTCAAAGG
>ML800875.1:56155-68748 GCA_009831015.1 Picea engelmannii
ATGGGAAATATGATTCATAAATAACATCATGCAGTGAGGAAGGCTTGAATAAAGCTATGAAATCTCAGGGTCTGACATGACCTCTCAAGGTCATACTAGCACCACACCATGGCTAGCCATTAGTGTACGTATATGATCATCCATTTGATGATAGAATATACAATCTACCTTATGCAACGTGCTAAGTCTCTACACACAATCCATATGATTAGCTTGAACCGTCTCGTCATTGATTTGGAGAGGATCCTCACCAACATACGAGCCAATATCTGCAAAATAGTAGACAACAATAATTAGACAATCTAAACAAAATCTTGTAGTTTATTACACGTGCATTAAATAAGATAAACATATGCAACTAGATTAATCAAAATATAATAATAATATTATCTCTCTCATATGGTGGCTTGGCCAGTCCATCCTTGCACGTGGATATTGTACAAGTTTGAGGATGGGATTATCCTCACTAGCTAACAAATATGAAGCTTTGAACCCATTGGACTACATGGGTACTCCTATTGACCCCTCTTGGGAAACATTTTCCCCCACATGTGCATACAGATGTCAATCATCAACCTAGGAGGGAGGTGGTTTGAATGTCAATCGAGTCATTAGAAACCTCTCAAAAAATCAAGTAAATAGCTTTGAATCAAAGTGGAAGACATGTCTCCCCTCAAACATGCATGACGATAATCTAAAGCAATAAAAAACTATCACAAAAAAATGGCAAAACATCTAATCAGTCTAGGTTTGTGAAATAAACTATCTACATAGTGCATCAAAGGGAAACCAATGCACTGCTCATTATAGGTATGGTGTGCTAGTGTTGTGACCACAAGGGATAAGCACTTAACCTCCTCTTCACCGAAAAAATGTAAGTTCAATTGGCCCACATCAACCTGGAACTCATTGGGGTTAGTGATGATTGCTCTGACATATCTCTACACATATGCCATCTGAATCTCTACCACAATGCCAGACAATATATTGGGGAATGGGGAAAATCCTCCCCACTCTTATTTATCCTGGATATGAAATACAAATCATGCTTTATGGGTTGGTACCACAAATTGGACCAACTTTGAGAGTCTTCCTACCATAATCCTAACGACAAATCAACTGGATCAATAAGTATGAGTTCCCCTTAAGGGAGATAACCTCCTTGTAAAACTTGAGGATGTCAACATCCTTCAAAATGAGACAAATATCAACTCTAATAGGACAAGTGTATAGATCCCTCTCTCTCTCTCGACCTCCCATTCAAGTATGAAGATATATGTGTCGACCTGATGTTACTGCTACTCCTACGAATGTCATCATTATTTTTATCCATGATTCACATACAAATTCATTAGCACATATATCTATAAAATAAACAGTCTATACTAAATTACCATTTATAATATTCATTGAATATTAAAATTAACTTTTTTGGCCAAAGCAACATGTAAAACTAATATGTGCACCACATTTGTTAGAACACATCGTCTGTGATGCATTGTAATATTATTTAGTGCACCAATTCTCTTCAATAAAACTAACCACACCAATTGACAGAATAATATTTTAAACATTAGTTCGTCGGTGCTTTTCTTTTGTAAACATAGTAAAATTTGATATATTACATTTATCCCTACAGTGCACTTCTTGTATTTCAACACACCATAAACAACGTGGCATATGAAAACATCAACTATCGACACACACCGAATGCACAGTGCACACCGCACAAAGTTTCTTGAAAAAAATGAGAAAATAGTCAAATTAAATCCAATTTTTTAATTTTAAACCACTATAAATGTAAATCATGGGATAAATCAACTTACTTGGTCACTTCTCGACCAACAAGGCATGGTTGTCGTGTAGAGAAAAAATGAAATTTTTGTATCATTTACAAGATTCCAAAACTAACCAAATCCACCATAGAAGCGAAGGAATTGAGAACTCCTACAATACAATAGCACCACACAATAGGAAGGTCATAAGTGGACAGTGAGCAGTAGTGCGTATTGGCTTGAAGCACCAAAGAAAAGTTATAAATGAACGTATAGTTTGGTAATTCTTTTTTTTACCCGAGCGTAGTGCTCTAGATGATAACTCGATGCGCCTATGCATATGTGGGCATCGAGCACACCAATGTCATTTTTTTAATATTGAAAAAAAAAATGATTTCATTATAAGTGCTTACAACACAATGTTGGTGCATGTGTCTTATATGCACATTGGCGAGATTATGTTGTTAGCACACCAATAAATATAATGTCAAATATACATTACAACAATTATGTACATGTCAACTATTGCTAGCTAGGTCCACTACCATAGTCAAAGGGTTCATAAGTGCCTCCACCTCCAAAGTTAGATGCATGTTCGGTACCTCTACTAGATAATAGTGTAGAGAGCATAGTCTCATATATCTCTCCACCAACATGTAGATCACTTGATGCGACCATAGCATCTGTTAGATACCTAATCCTTAGGGATTAAGGTACTTTGTAAATATTATTGTAGATAATATTCAGGATAAATATGAAGAGTCATAGGTGAATAGGAAGAGTCATTCGGGCCTCTTGGAAGATGAAACCAAAATTCACTTCACATTTTATTTATGAATGTCTCATGTTAATGCAAATCAATCATCCACGAACTTATTAATTTGCTCTTCCCATACTCAGCTTGATAGTGGTATTAAAGTTGGTTAATTATAACTCTATGATTCTCTCTCGCGTGCAAAAATGCCTCTACAGGTCTATCTCTCTAGTTATTCCCTCAACCTTACTCTCTCATTCACACCCCTCCTCTCTCTGCTTGGTGTGGACAAGGGTAGATTGCCTCCCCCTTGAGATTATTATATGGGGATCCCTTCATGTAGATTTCTAGGTGACCTTTGTGCGTGAACTTGAATTAGTCGAAGGGGACGATCGACCGATTGTCGAATTGAATCTTCAAGTGTCAGATCCTTGTTGAAAAAAAATGCAAGAACCCCATAAAAAATAACAAGATCACCATTGCAGAAACCCTTGAATTCAACCCCATTCTTGATATATGAGATCAATGTTTCATTGCATTTCCATCACGGAAGGCCCCAAGATCGCCAAAACACCGTGCGGATCGAAGAACACATAACCAATTCGGTCGATTTCTATGAAGTAAGCTCTCTGTGAATTTTTTTGTGCGTTTGAGAGTTTAAGATTCTGCAAGCTACTCCTCCAAAGAGACCATCAACTACCTCCTTTTCGAAAGCGTTAACCTCCACTTCGCTATCAAGGAAACCCTAGGATGCATTTTTTCCCAGGATGATCTCGTATTCTTTTGCGAAAATAATGTGAACTTGCTTGACTCTTCGACTTTGAGTGTCCATCAAAGGATTTGCATGTATGATCTTCTTTGATCTTTGTGGAAATTGTAGTTGAGGAGCTTTGAGAAATGGTTGTAGATAAATTGTGTCGAGTATTGTGAACCGAGGGGTGTCAACGATGCAAGTAAAATCATTAACAACACCAACAACAAGAACAAGTGCACATACCTCAGTGCCTACTATTCATCACAAGTTCTAGTGCTTATCAACCATCGTGGGTTCCAGTCTCACTGTGGTTTATAGTAGCTAGCCCAGTGAGAAAGTGAGATGCTTGCACACTATATTTCTTCTTCAACCTCTCACACAAGCTAAAGGGAAGGGAAATCATGGTCCTCACATCCTCAAGTCTCCTTCAAACGTGCAAAGATTTGATCATCCAACAAATCAACTCCCTTTCAAAGAGTTTCTATTTGGAGTGAGGACTTGTGCTACAAACCTACGGAGGCTCATTCGTGATAACCTTCAAGTTAGATATCAATTGAAGTTATGTAGAGGACGATGTTCTCAGCCCTGGTTGTTGTAATGATTTTTTTTTATGTAAATGCACTCTCTTATCTCAACAAGTGCACCTACATTTGGGGATTCAAGTTTTGTTCATTCAACTCCAACATTTGGTGGACAACATGGAGGTAGTAAGAGAGGGCGTTGAAAGAAGAATCTTAGAGGTAGGGGTGTTAGGAACAATCATGATATTCAATGTGTCCATCGTGGCAAGAATGGACATGAAGCAAAGACATGCAAAATCCCATTAGAAAAATATCAGAGACAAGCAACATCAGAAAGGAGACAAAGATAAAGCATCAAATCTGGCAAAAGGTAAAGCACCTGAATCTGCTCATTATGTTGTTTCCCATTGCAATATTGGAGTAAATAAAGATGTATTTAACAATTCATTTACTTCTTGAAGAGATGCATTTCTTCTTGACATAGGTGCAACATGCCACATGACCTTCCAGAGAGACTTCTTTGAAGATTTCAATGGCAATGTAGATGGTATAGTCTATTTTGCAAATAAATCAAGTCTCAAACCTTTAGGAATTGGCACCATCCCACTTAAATTGCTTGGATTCTTAGATTTTTTTTTGCATGATGTGCTCTATCTTCTTGAGCTGCGAAAAAACATGTTGTCTCTTGTGCACCTTCAACAACAAGGTCACTCTATTCATATTTCTAGTGGCAAAGTTTAAATAAGGAAGGATTTTGACAACATGGTTGTTATGACAAGAGTGGATGTTGAAAGATTGTTGAAGTTGGTAGGGACATCCGTTCATGCACATAATTATGCATACCTCTCTCAACATGTTGAAGGTACATTTCCATCTAATCTGTTATGGCACGCTAGATTTTGACACATTAATTATGATAGCCTTTGTTTGTTGAAAAGGAATAGTGTTTCTGGTTTTTCTACTATTCCTACGAAATTGAAGCAATGTGATGCTTGTATCCTTGGAAAACACATCAAACAACCTTTCCATGATTCCACTTCCAGGACATGTATAAAACTTGGATTGATATATTCTAATTTGTGTGGCCCCATGCATGTTCTATCTACTAATAGTAATAGATATATCATGACTCTATCGATGATTACACCAGGATATGTTGGGTGTACTTGTTGAAAGATAAATCCTAGGCTTTTGAATTTTTTGCAAATTTTCATGTATGGATCCAAAATGAAGCACAATCACATATTAACACTCTTTGTACTAATAATGGAAGCGAATGTACATATAATGAATTTGAAAACTATTTTCGCCAACATGAGATTCAACATCAAACCAATATTCCATACAATCCTCAACATAATGGTGTAGCTGAAATACTGAATATGACTCTCTTAAATATGGTTCATTCCATGATGTTTTTAAAAATTGTGAAATTGGTGTTTTGGGCTTATGCAGTTCTATGTGCAATATATGTGAAAAACAAGAGTCCATATCATGCTCTTGGGAACAAGACTCCTTATGAAATGTGGTAAGGTCGTATTCCTTCAGTGAGGCATCTCAGGGTCTTTGGTTCCACCTGCTATGCCTTAATTCCCAAGGAGAAAAGAAACAAGCTTGATGCAAGGAGTCAGAAGTGAATCTTCTTGGGGTACTCAAATACCACCAAACCATATCATCTTTAAGACAAGGTAAACATGACATTCATTATTTATAGAGATGTGATTTTTCTTTAATCCTCTAAGAATGACAAAATAGTTGAGCGACAGCTTGATCATCTGGATAGATTCACCCACATAAAGACATATCATGAGTTTGATGACGAAATTCCACATCTTGAAGGGGGGTGGGGGCTATCTTAGATCAATCTCTAAAATCTCCTTTTGAAGCGCCATCTCTCCCTCATGATGAAGTTCTAGCCACTTCATCAAAACAGGAAGTTCATTTGGATTGAGAGGATTTAAAGGTCAAACCCTAATGGAAATGTCACACCATATCAATTAATGGATCAACTTAGAGCATCTCATAAAGGTCCACCAAAGTGGCTCATAAAGACACTTCAAAGTGTTCATCCTGGTGACGTTGAAAGGACATGAACTATAAGTTCCACAAGACAAGATGGAGGTGATGTACATAATTCAAATTCAGGTAATGTAGATGATATGGATGTTTCATATGATTGTGAATTGAATTTATCTACTAACTTTGAACCAACTTCTTCAAACTTCCTTTGAATACGTTGCTTCTCATGATGAGTGGAAATAATCCATGGATAAGGAGTATGATTCTCTCATCAAGAATGAGACATGGAATTTGGCAGACCCTCCATTTGGAACCAAACCAATTGGTTGCAAGTGGGTCTTCAAGAACAAGTACAAATCAAATGGCTCAATTGACAAGCATAAAGTGAGGTTCATGGCAAAAGGATTTGCACAAAAAGAAGGCATTGATTATGAGGAGACTTTTTCCCTCACAACAAAATGGGCCACCATTCGTACTCTATTTTTCTTGGCAGCACAAAATGGATAGAAATTTCATCAAATGGAAGTGAAGACTACTTTCTTGAATGGAAACTTGAAAGAGAATGTAGTCATGTCTTGGACATAAGCTTTTGTTGTGTAGGGACAAGAATACAAGGTATGCAAACTCATCAAATCCTTGTATTGCATGAAACAAGCAACACAAGCCTGGTATGAAAGGCTAACAAAGAATCTTCCAAAATTGAATTTCAAGCACTTTAATCTTGATGATGCAACTTCGATCGTCAAGAAAGTTGGGAAAACTATTGTATATCTTGTAGTGTATCTAGATGATCTGTTGATAATAGGGAATAGTGAAAGCTATATTGCATCCATAAAGAAAGAATTGAAGAAAGGCTTTGAGATGACAAATTTGGGACACCTTCACTACTACTTGGGTATTGAAGTGACTAAAAATCCAAAGTATATATTCATCTCCCAAAATAAGTACATTAGAGAACTGTTGAACAAGTTGGGCATGGCTGAGTGTAACCCTCTCTCTACTCCAATGGAACATAATTTGAAGCTCACATGCAAAGAAGGGAATGAATTTGAGGATGCAACCAAGTACAAACATCTTGTGGGAAGTCTTATCGACATTACCACTACCATACTAGATATTTCATTTGTCATTGGGATTCTTTCTAGGTTATTGCAAAAAACTTGTGAAAGACATTGGTCTACTGCAAAAAGAGTTCTAAAATACCTGAAGGGAACTCAAGACTTTGGACTCAGGTATCTTAAGGTGGATAACTCGATTAGATATTCCAATTCAGACTTTGATGAGGATAAAGAAAATGGAGTGT
Source organism: Picea engelmannii (assembly GCA_009831015.1). Lineage (NCBI taxonomy): Eukaryota > Viridiplantae > Streptophyta > Pinopsida > Pinales > Pinaceae > Picea > Picea engelmannii. The sequence continues at coordinate 63,282 of ML800875.1, forward strand.
CAGCTTTAGGCTATCTAATGAGCCTTGGATCAACAATTGTCTCTTGGAGATCATGCAAATAGTTAGTTCCAACATATTCCACAACAGAGGCAAAATATATGGCAATTGGAAAAGCAACAAAGGAGATTGTGTGGCTCAGGAGAATACTTGAAGATTTGCAAGAGAAACAGGTGAATTCTACTCCTCTTTTGGTTGACAATACTTCTGCAATAAAGTTGGCCAAGAATCTTGGATTCCATAATCGAACCAAGCACATCAATGCAAAGCACCATTTGATTCAATAACATCAAATTGCAGACATCTTCACCAAAGCACTTGGAAGAGAAAAATTTGAAAAATTCAGAATGATGCTTGGACTCACAAACACCCCTTCAGATTAAGGGGGGGAATGTTAGATACCTAATTCTTATGGGTTGAGGTACTTTGTAATTTTTATTTAGGAGAAATATGAAGAGTCATATTTGAATATGAAGAGTCATTTAGATCTATTGGAAGATGAAACTAAAGGTCACTTCACATTGTACTTATGAACATATCACATTGATGCAAATCAATCATCTGTGGAGTTACTTATTCCCTCCACCCATACCTGGTCTACATCATCAATAGTGAGTGTAATAGGTGAAGCAACTAGTGGTGTAGTTGGTGGCACAAGTGGAGGATGAGGAGGGGGAGGAGATGTCTCAGGTGGAGGGGAAGATGGTGTTAAACCTACTAGAGAAGGAAAATGAGGAGAATATGGTGGTTGGTCCATTGGAGGAGGAGAAGGGGGAGGAGATGGTTGTCAACCTATTGGAGGATATGTCAAATGATCCCCCAAACCATCAAGTAGGTTGAGGGAATTGGAAATATGATGCATCGATAACATCATATAGCGAGGAAGGATTGAATATAGTTGTAAAATCTCAAGGTTTGACTTTACCTCTCAAGGTTATACTATCACCAATACATGGCTACGCATCATTGTACATACATGACCCACCACTTGATGATGGAATCTACAATCTACCATGTGCAACATGCTAAGTCTCAACACATGAGCCATTTGATTATCGTGAACCATCTCGTTGTCGAGTTGGAAAGGATCCTCACTAGCATACAAGCCAATATATGCAAAATAATAGATAACAATAATTAGACAATCTAAACAAAATCTTATAATTAATTACATGTGCATTAAATAAGATAAAAAAATATGCGACTAGATTAATAAAAAGATAACACTACTAGGAGAACACCTTCTTGCGAAGGTTTTTAAGGAATCTCCCTGAAAAATCTATCCCTTCCTTTTTTATAGCTGAGGTTGTTAGCAGAAGCGGACAGCTGGAGCTTTTTTTATCGGTGCACCTTTAAGGTCAATACGCACATGAAAAATAAAGCACATGTGTGTCAATGTTCAAAAGCACCACCATACTTTTTAATAAAAATTACACGCACCTAATAAACCGCACCAGTGTCGTTGAACATTACGCACCAATGAGCCTCACTGTCGTTAGGTGCACCGCAGAAGGGTAAATAAAAAAAAATACCCAACCGATTTTCATTGTTACAGTGCATCCCGTGCTTCTAAACTCCCAATCAAGCATCGATACTCACCATCCTTCCAAAGATGCCTTGTTTCTAGTACTATGCACCGACTTTGATAGCTCGATTGGTAGATTCCACACAATTCCAAATTTTGGAAATTACCATGAATTTTTGTTTCCTCTAAAACATGAAACCATGCCTCATAGGGACATAAAAGGCCAAGTAAATTATTTGCATTTTCGTCCAATCAAAATTTGAATTTAGCTTGAAATTTGGCATTTTCTTCAATTTGTCTTTCTAATTCCACACAGTTCACTTGAACGCTTCAGCTCACCCTAAAGCGGTGTGTATTGTGTTAAATTTATAGTGAGCACCGCCACCAATGCATCTCATATATATGTATGCATCGTTGTTGTTCAAGTAAGAGCATCACAATAAATTATAAAAACAAAGTTGTGCTTCATTCAGAACGCCCCGCAATTGGTGCATAATTGGATTCAACCCCCACCGGTACATTTCATTGAATTAACCACACCGCTAACTAAACGAGTTATAAAATTTTAACGTAGCAGTGCAACCATTTTAACCAAATGCATTGGTATTGTTTATAGAACTGCATCGGGACATATATTGCCCGACTTGGCATAGCAGGGCGTCTCATTGGATGCCTTGTTCTCGGTGCTATATCCTTTACAATGCATCGCAGAATAAAACATCGATGTTCCACTATCACTATAGCACTAGTGTGTTAACATTAACACATCGCACTGCTTTAGCTGCTATAATGCAATTTAACCTAGCGGTACCCATCAATCCAACAAACGCACCGTGATGTAAATACAACAACACTAGGGCAAATTTTTAATAATCAATTAGATCAATGTGACTTATTAGACACACCGTTGCAATCTGTGGCGGTGCAAAAATAACCATGGCGCACTGGTGCGTAAACGCTAAACATACGCACCACGACATGTTTTGAAAAATAAACATCATGGTTTGTCTTCTGTAAGGCCTAGTTGGCAGTGCGTTAGTAATACAACCCACCACTAGACATCATGTCGACACTTTGGTAAAACGAGTGCATCGGTGCTTTCGGTTTAACAAAGGGAATTGTTGATTTTGTGCGCCATAAATATTAGCATTGTGGTGCATCTTTGTCGACGAAATGAACTAGTGTGGTTAAAAGCATTGAGTCAGTGTGGAGCTTCCTATGGGATGCACTGCTCAAATACTTAGTGGTGCAACAAGAAACATGGCACCAATGCGTATTATTAACAACACCGCACAATGATGTTATTTGTATGATTGAGTGCACTGTCACTAGGGCGTATTTTCTGTTTTTGGTACATAGGTTTCTTTTTAAGATTTTTTGCAAAACAAAATTAATTTTAGATTTTTCTAAATACACATCATTTATATATGTATTTGTTTTATAATTTTAATTTATTTTATGTGTGTGTGTCTACCTAACAATATTTGTATTTGAATAAGAGACGATGACGACGAGAGGAGGAGGAGCAACATCAGCAGGTCAAGATGCACACATTTGTGCATGACTAGGAGGCCAAGGAGAGGGAGAGGGAGTTGTTCCCTCACCCTATTTCATAGTCCACATAGGACCTTTTGATGGATGTTGGCCTCCTTAAGTTTTATCATGAGAGTAAATCCCTTAGGGTGGACTCTTTGTTGTTACAATAGTTTATCCAATGTTGGGATCATGGGCGACAAGGGTTCAGGGTCGGTCTCGATCTGTGGTATCATCCCACGGAGGAGGATGTCTATTTCATCATTGTTATGTCTAGGAGGGGTGAGTATTTTCCTCATTTCCCTGCGCTACTGCCTGGTGTTTTAGGAGAGACCCAATTAGCATATGTGAAAAGATATGTCGGTATGTATGTTCATTCCTCTTCGGAGTTCCAGGTTCGTGGTGGTCAGTTGGGAATAAGTTCATTTGATAGAGATGACGTTAGGTGTATGTGTCTTACTCCCTCGACACTGTCACAGTATAGCTCAGATGGTCAACGCAATAGTTGCTTTATGTTGTATTATGTAGATAGTTTATTGCAGGGGCCATGATTGATTAGGTGGTCGAAGATTTTTTTAAAATAGTTTTGCCATGCATTAGATCATTGTCGCGTTGTTTAAAATGGGATGAGATTATTCCCATTCACGTCTGAGTTATTTACATTATTTTTTGAGAGGGTTCATGTCATTTGGCCAATAGTACCTCGCTTTCTTGCTAGGCCTATGTTTGATGCGCATGTGGGGGCAGTTAATGCCCAAGAGGGGCCAATACGAGTTTCCCATTTCTCCAATCGATAGGGAGGTATGTGATTTATTGGCTAGCAAGGACAATCATGTCCTCGATATTGCAGAGTACCCATACGTGGGGATGGATTTAAGAGAATTTCCAAACATTTGATTTATAGCAGACGAGCCATTAGATGAGAGAGGTAATACTATCGTTATGTTTTGATAAATCTATTTGCATTTTTTATGTCTTATTTATTGCACTTGTAATTTATTGTAACATTTTGTTTGACTTATCTTATTATTATTATCTATTGTTTTGTAGATATTAGCACATATGTTGGGGATGATCCTCCCCACCATAAGGATGAGGTGATGGAGAAGGTAGAGGGCCAACCTCTGTGTAGAGAGACCACATGGCAGGCAGGTCAGATCGGAGATTCCGGCTAGAAGTGATAGATCAACTATGTCATGTCATGACTATTATAAAATAATATCACCCAACATTTTATAATTAGTATTTTAAGAATTAGTAAAATTGACAAAGGTTTCTGTACTTTTAGATAAGTATGGATCATCAAAATATTCCTTGATTCTGACTAGGCACCTCTTTTAGAATTTTCATGTTCTTCCTATATTGACACTTATTTCAAAGAGAATGTAAAAATAATAATTAATATAAGTTTATATGATTATAAAACTAAAGGATGGAGTGGAATAGGTGAAGGCTACGATAGTTGCACTAGTTAAGGTGGGGAATGCCATCTAAGTTGGTAATGCCAACGCCACAAGTGTGATTCCATAACTCATAAATGTTGCACAAAGTTATTTTGTTGTAATTGTCCTTAGAAGTTCCATCAAAGTTGTTGGAGATAATACACACTCACCTAGTATTTATTTTCATAAGATCGATAGTCCAATGTTGAAAATGCTTCCTCGTATGAGAATATTCTCTCTAGAGAATATTTCCCTACAAAATAGGGCACTCTTCTTCAATTCATAGTTAGTTACACTTAGTTACACTCAGTTAGACTAGTGGAAGTCACTCATGCATGACAACCTCAGTTTTATCACCAACAGTTGCATGTGTTTCTCTCGCTTCGACACGTGTGACTTACTTAATTAACGATTGCATGGATTAGTTAACTAGGACTAGGTGGTAGATTGCTTCACTTTCTATCAGTGAATGTCTAGATATCTCTAGATCACTACTATGACAACTTCACTTGGCCACGTAGATTATATCATGTGTATTTTACCATTTTACTCACGCGGTGAATACAATTCTTTTTTATTCTTTTCTCTAGTCTATTCTCTCTTCTCAATTTGCAAACGTTGTGTGAATTGTTGTTAGCTAGTTTCTATGTGTAAGTTTCACCCAAATTCTACAAAAGTAAGTATATATTTATTTGAATTTTGATTTTTCCAAACAATACAAATTTTGAGGTTTGGATATTTTTTAATATCTTCATTTTTTGTTAAATAAAATATATTTTAAAATAAATGTTTACTATTGTACATCACCAATTTTATGATATCTCAATTAATTAGTTTAATTCAAAGACTAGCATAAACATATTATAATACAATACAACATAAATTTGCTATAATAAACAATAAATATGACAATAAAAGTATATCAAAACCACATCTTATGCTTGTACTATTTAATGTATTTTCAATATGG
>ML800875.1:69654-84161 GCA_009831015.1 Picea engelmannii
TCTTTGCGTTGTAAAGAATGAATTTATTGATGGCATCAATTTCTAAATTCACCGATGTAGACAAAAATTCAAAACAAATAACATGATATCAAACACATATTTTCAACCTAAAGAACAAATTTATTAATGGCATCAATTTCTAAATTCACCGATGTATACAAGAATTCAAAACAAATAGCATGGGATGAAATATATATTATCGACTTCAATGTCAACAATTTCTTTGTACTAAATTGATAAGATATAATTGACTGAGTCTTTATCAAACACCTTTTTCTATTCATTTGGAGTAGCTCCCCTTCCCTTTTGTCCTCATGTCGATGGTTGTCCCAAACGACTGCCCCTGCTATGTCATCAATTTGATTGATGTACTCATTGGAATAATAGAATGACTCATATGCAATGTGCCCCTTTTCCATATAGCCCTTCGGTTTTTCCCTTTGTTGAACAAACCCCTTCATTTTTTTCAAGCACCTCTCTAAGAAGAACATCCAACAACATGAGAGCACCCTATCTAATTCAACCTCATCATGTAGTTGAATTAGAAGATGGACTTGCAAGTCCATAAAACTCGTGGGAAATTCCATACAAACATACAAACAATCTTAACTATTTCTCGATGCCATCGTGGAATGATATCCATATGAATTTCCCTTGATGTGATCCAACGTACAAATGCAGATAATTTCAATCTGGCACATCGTAGGTCCCAGGGGAAGTTATGGTTCACACAACCATGCATGGGAAAAGGATAATGACACTTCAAAACAAACGCACACATAATTAATTTCCATAAAACTGTGAGTGGATAACATATTTTTACTGACGTCAGTATAGAAGAAGAATCATGTATTCAACATACATACCCTTGGAAGGTTAAGATGGTCATGTGATTTCAACCCCGACAAATTGCCTTCTATAGTGAAGCAATGTCGTATAGTTGACCTTATGCAAGTGGATATCGGTGGCCACCCAACTATACCAATTGGCTCACTTAAAGATTTCATCTTGGCAGTTTCAGTTTTCATATTGGCAGTTTTTTTCCTAGTTTTTGGGTCGTGAACTTTTGGGGTTGTTTTGAGGCCCTAAACAACATTTTTAGGGCTCGCCACAATCAAATTAGAGATAGTGTCAGATTTTGATGACATAATGTGTAGTCCTCGGATAGACCTTTCCAATGGGCTATTGTGCACCTAAAACGAAGATCGTATGCAAAAGTTACGACCTTGGAAAGTTGATGTACCAACTTACCCCAACGAGGCCCACATGACTTTTAGTGCTTCATCTCCTAGGGTTAGGTTTTTGGATGTCTAGAGTTTCGGCATTCATTTTTATTGTAAAAATTATTTCAAAGCCTCATTGTACTCATATTCTTGCAAATGTGCATAGCCGTCACATCTCTTCTTAGTTATAAGCTGCCACCATTCTAGCAAGCTTGTTTCGGTCTGCATTTTACATTTTCAACGTATTTCTTATTTAATAGAAGTCAAGTTTTACTGTATCTTTGTTATTATTCACTGTGTCTCTGTGTTACTATTATAAATTCATGTTTTTGTTTCATTTCGCTCATAAATCTGGATTAGTGGTATCAAAGCGGTCTACTCCTTGTCGTTTTCAGTGCATGTCCTCGATGAGGTCAAGGTATAGAGAGTTGGGTCTCGAACTTATTTCTCTTGAGGACAACTGATCTTGCACGCCCGAGAAAGCTTCCATGACAGGCAAAAATAAAGACGAAGGGACAGGAGATCCTTTCAAAATGTTACTCGAGGAAGCCCTCGAGCGACAGAGGAACGAGATGATGGACAACTTTGCACAAATCCTTCGATGGTTGTTGACAAGTGACGCATCTACCTCAAGCGGAGGCGCCACCCCCTTCAAGGTATAGATTAATTTTTATATTCCTATATTTGAAGGTCAAATAGATGTGGATGTCATATATAAATGGTTAAACCTTCCAGAAGGGTATTTTTTTGTCCAATACTATTCCGATAGAGAAAAGATTACATTTATGCTCCTCAAGGTCGTGTCAATAATTGGTGAGAGACTTTTTGTGAGAAAAAGGAAATAGAGGGATCCACATTATTTGTAGTTGCACCCACTTGGGGTTCCTTTAGGGATGTTATTAAGAAACAATACTACCTTGTTGGAAGTTATGACGACTTGTATACAAGATGGACCACACTGCGGCAGGAAAGAGACCAAACATTGTCAGAGTTTACCAAAGTCTTCCATACCTTGCGCACCAAGATGGGTATCAAAGATTGTGAGCGACAACTGGTGCTCAAGTACCACGATGGTCTGCATAGATACATCCAGAAAAAACTGGAGTTTCTGGACATCTAGTCCATGGGCGCGACCTATCGATATGCTGTCAAAATCAAGCAGAAGCTTAAATAAAAGATGCGGCAATTTGGGTCTGGGAACCCCTCACAGCAGAAGTGGGGCAAGGGAAGCCCCAGTGATCCATATGGATGTCGTTTTCCTCCCACCTATACCAAATGGCTCATTTTCGCAGTTTTTTTCCTAGTTTTTAGGTCCTAAAAAACGTTTTTAGGGCTCGCCACAATCTTATTTTTTCAAAAAGTTCTAGTTTGATGGCAACATGTGTAGTCCTCAGATAAACCTTTCCAACGGGCTATCATGCGCCTAAAACGGAGATCATATGCAAAAGTTACGACTCCGGGAAGTTGATGTATTAGCTTACCCCAATGGGGCCCACATGACTTTTGGCGATTCATCTCCTAGGGTTAGGTTTTTGGATGTCTAGGGTTTTGGCATTCCTGTTTATTGTAAAAAAGGCTTCGAGAGCCTCATTGTAACCATATTCTTGCGAATGAGCGCAACCATCACATCTCTTCTTAGAGATAAGCTGCCACCATTCTAGCAAGCTTGTTTTCTGCTGCATTTTACAGTTTCAACACTTTTTCTGATTCAATAGAAACCAGTTTTACTATATCTCTGTTATTCTTGTGTCTCTTTATTAAGAATAATAATAATATGTATTCATTTTCATTCTACTCATAAAATCTGGATCAGTGGTATCAGAGCAGTCTGCTCCTTGTCGTTCTTAATGCATGTCCTTGACGAGGTCAAGGTACAAAGAATTGGGTCTCGAGCTTGTTTCTCTTGAGAAAAAAAGCTCTCCGAGACCCAAGAGACCTCTCATGGTGGGAGAAAAGAAAGACGACAGGACATGAGATCCTTTCAAAATGTTGCTCGAGGAATCCCTCACGCAACAAAGGAATGAAATGATGGATAGTTTTGCACAAATCCTTCAGCGACTACTAACAAGCAACACATCTTCCTCAAATGGAGGCGCTGCCCCCTTCAAGGTACAAATCAACTTTGATATTCCCATATTTGAAGATCAGATACACACAAATGTTGTAGACAAATGGTTAAATCTTCTAGAAGGGTATTTATTTGTCCATAACTTTTCGAACAGAGAAAAGATTATGTTTGCACTTCTCAAAGTCGTCTCCCATGTCAAAGATTGGTGGGAGACTTTCTGTGAGCAAAAGGAAACAGAGGAACCCTCATTATTTACAGTAGCAGTCACTTGGGATTCTTTCAGGGACTCTATCAAGGAACAATACTACCCTGTCGGAAGTTATGACGACCTATATACAAAATGGATCACACTACGGCAGGAAAGAGACCAAGTAGTGCCAGAGTTCACAAATATATTCCATACCTTGCGCACCAAGCTGGGTATGAAAGATTCTGAGCGGCATCTGGTGCTAAAGTATCGCGGTCATCTGCATAGATACATCCAGTCCTAAATGGAGTTTTTGGACATCTCATCCTTAGGCACGACCTATAGATATGTTGTCAAAATCAAGCAAAAGCTTAAACAAAAGACGCCACAATTTGGGCCTGGGAACCCCTCACATTAGAAGCAATTAAAGGGAAGCCCCAACCCACAGAACAAAGGACAGAGCAAAGACGGATAGCCTCAGGACAATCAGTCTAGGCCACAAGCACAAAAGGACACCGAAAATACAAAGAAAGATACCGGGAAGTGGTGCGACTTCCATAAGAGACCATGGCATAACACTTTTGATTGTCGCTCCAAACAATCACCGATGGTTGAGGTGAAAGCATCTGAGTCAGATGCGGGTTCTGACTCTTAGTTGGAACAAGAAAGGGGGAGACAGATCATTTATGAGGAACCCAGTACCACTATTGCTACCACCAAGGTCAAGCCCGATGAACCAGACGATCTAGAAGACGACAAGCGCCTCTTTCATTCACAAATGTGGGTAAAAGGTACCTCGCTTCACTTTATCGTTGATAGCGGTAGCCAAAAGAACCTCATCTAAGAAGAGGTCTTCACGCGACTAACCTTGCCGATAATGCCGCACCTGCAGCCCTACACCATTCGATGGCTTCTCCAAGGAAGCGATCTTCGCATCAGCCAACAGTGTCGCCCGTGGTACGACATCAAGCCCTTCAAATATGAGGTATTGTGTGATGTTGTTGCTCTTGAAGTTTGTAATATTATTTTTGGCCAATCTTATTTATGGAAACGTAATGTTGTATACGAGTCCAGGCCTCACAATGTTATTATTACTTTGAACAGGAAATTATACAGGATACCCGAGGCAGACCCACCTAGTGTTATTTCTTTGATCTCTGCCAAACAATGCAGGAAGGTCATCTCTCAGACCGGGAAGTTTGTCTTCTTTTTTATTCGCTCTCATAGTGAGTGAAATATTGCAACCACATCTAAGGCCTTCGCAGCCGAACCCTCCACATAGTAGAAGAAATTAGACAAGGTCATGGCAGAATACAAATATATCTTCTCCTCACCTACAGGGGTACCTCTGCACTGTCAAGTGAAGTATCCCCTCAATTTGACCCCCGACGCACCGCTGCCCAATGGGCCAGTCTATTGCCACTCTCTATCAAAGAAAGAGGATATCAAGTGATAGATCCAATAACTACTCCACAAGGGGCACATCTGTCCCAGCTTATCGCCTTGTTGGAGCCCAATCGTGCTGGTGCAGAAGAAAGACGGGACATGATGACTTTGTATTGATTATCGAGCCCTAAATAAAATCACAGTCAGGAACCGATACCCGATTCCCAGAATTGATGACCTCCTTGATCAACTCAAGGGGGCTAAATACTTCAGTAAGATTGATCTGAAGTCTGGGTACCACCAGGTCCCCATAGAACAAACAGATGTATGGAAGCCAACCTTCAAGTCAAAAGAACGTCTTTTTGAATGGTTGGTCATGCCCTTTGGTTTGATAAATGCTCCAACAACTTTCATGAGGATGATGGACGATATCCTGTGACCTTTCACCAATACTTTTGTAGTGATGTATCTGGATGACATCCTCATCTACAACAAGACTTGGGCGGAACACTTGTAACATATTCAACAAGTTTTGCACACCCTGCGACAACACAAGCTATATGCCAACTTGGAAAAATGCTCCTTCAACATGGACATGGTCCAGTACCTAGGCTACATCGTGGATCAACATGGTGTGCATGTGGATCCAACCAAGATCCAGGTCATCCATGACTGGCCATCCCCAACCACACTCACTGAGCTTCGGAGCTTCTTAGGCCTTGCCAATTTTATTGCAGGTTCGTGTTGGGATTCTCCTATATTGCATGGGCTCTCATCCAAGTAACCATGGGTGGTGGTAAGGAAAAATTTGTGTGGGGCCTGTCCCAACAACAAGCATTTGATGATTTAAAACAGCGCTTGTGCTCAGCCCCAGTACTTTCATTACCGGACCTGCAACAACCCTTTGAGATCGAGACATATGCTTCGGAATCTGTTGTGGGCATATTTCTCACTCAGCACGACCACCCCGTGGCCTATCATAGTGAGACACTATCAAATGTTTTACATAGGTACCCTACTTACGAAAAATTAATGTACTCCATTGTGCAAGTCTGTTTCCAATGGAAACATTACATTCTCGAGAAGGAGACAGTCATCCACATGGATCATAAACCACTACAGTTCATGCAGACACATGGAAAATTCTAGAATGATCGCCATCAGAAGTGGTCCACATACTTGCAGTAGTTCCACCTCAAAATCAAGTATAAAACAGGTAGTATCAATCGAGTCGTTGATTTCCTCAGCCATCCTCTAGTCATGAAACTCACCACGGTGCTAGAATCTTATGGACACGAGACCTCCGGATGGCCCAAACTCTATGAGACAGACCCTAAATTCGCCACCACATACCAAATGTTGGGCGTAAACTCAGTTGTCAATCATTTCCATCTTCAAGACAGGCTATTGTGTCGATTGGGCCATCTTTGTGTTTCATCAAGCGAGTGAGCGAAGCTGATTTGGGAAGCCCACTACAGTCGAGTGGCAGGACACTTCGGCATCAAAAAGATAGTGGCACTATTGTAGAAACATTTATACTGGCTGAAACTTCGATAGGATTTCAGCAAGTATATAAGGTCTTGCATTGCTTGCGCTATTGCCAAACCGACCACTAAGAAACATGGCATGTACACCCCCCTGCCTACACCTGACAGTCCACGGGAATCCATATCAAGGGACTACATGTCGGGCCTTCCATCCACCAAGAGGGAAAATGATTGTGTCTTTATGGTTGTTGATCATTTTTCCAAGATGTTGATCATGGCTGCCTGCAAGAAGAGCATAAGAGTAGAAACCACTGCCAAGCTCTTCTTTGAATGAGTCTGAGTACATTTTGGAATCCCAAAAACCATTGCCTCAGATTAGGACAGTCGATTCCTCAACACATTTTGGTCTAGCCTCTGGTAACTGTTGGACACCAAGCTCACAAGGTCCACTCCCTTCCACCCCCAGACAGATGGCCAAACTGAGGTCGTCAATTGGATGATAGTGCATATCCTATGCATGTACAATTGCAAGCACCCATGCACATGGGATGAGAGTCTTCCCTATGTTCATCATAGCTACAACAAATCCCTACACATATCAACCAACCACAACCCCTTTTAGGTCGGGTTGGGATTCCAATCATTGGGTCCCATGGATGTTGCACTACCTCTTGAGGCCACCCGGCCGATTCATTACCTGCTCCAACTGAAGCTGACAAAGCCTCTTGGTTCATTGAGAATATCCAGCACATCCGCCAGCAGGTTCAGGATATTTTACGAAATTCCAATGCCAAGTACAAGCAGTGCCATGATTAACACCGAGTGCCACACAAGTTTTAGGTCGGAGACAAAGTGTGGTTACACTTGCAGAAAGAACACCTTATAGTGCCCCATCGAAAGCTTTTCCCACTCCATTACGGACCTTACACCATCACCAAGGTCATGGGTGATAATGGTTTTGAGCTCAACATTCCTCCTTTCCTTGGCCTGCACCCAATGTTCAACGTGGATCTCCTTCGGCCATACTTCCCACCATTGTTGGACACCTCAGAGATAATAGAACAGTTGACACCAACAGAGCTCAACCCTGACTACATGCAACAGGAATCTAGTGATCAGATTGTGGACACATAGGTATAGGGCACTCCCCAGTGAAGGATCCACTTTATCGAGTTGTCAAAGCAAGGCAACTCCTACACCAAGGCAAGTGGCTCACTTGGGGCCAAATTCAACAAAAAATTTCCTCATTTGATGGGGGCACTCAATGCAAAGGAGACCATTGCTTCCTAAGATGTGAGGATTGATCCAGATGGATGTCAGTGGCCTCCCACCTATTCCAACTGGCTCATTTTGGTAGTTTTCCAGTTTGGCATTTTTTTTCTTAGTTTTTGGGTCCCTGACTTCCGGGGTCGTTTTGAGGCCCTAAAAAACGTTTTTAGGGATCGCCACAATTATATTATTATAAAAAGTTACAGTCTAATGGAAACATGTGTCGTCCTCAGATAAACCTTTCCAACGAGCTATCCTGCGCCTAAAATGAAGATCATATGCAAAAGTTCCAACCCCGAGAAGTTGATGTACTAGCTTACCCCAATGGGGCCCACATGACTTTTGGCGATTCATCTCCTACGGTTAGGTTTTTGGATGTCTAGGGTTTTGGCATTCTTGTTTATTGTAAAAAAGGCTTGGAGAACCTCATTGTAACCATCTTCTTGCGAATGAGCGCAACCATCACATCTCTTCCCAGAGATAAGCCGTCACCATTCTAGTAAGCTTGTTTTTCGCTACATTTTATATTTTCAGCACATTTTCTTATTGAATAAAAACCAATTTTTTTGTATCTATGTTATTTCATCTCTATTATTATTGTGTCTTTGTGTTAAGAATAAAAATAATAATTTGTATTCATTTTCGTTCTGCTCATAAAATTCAGATCACCCAACCCACAAAACAAATGGAGAAGAAAAGATGTACAGCCTCAGGACAACCAATCTAAGCCACAAACAAAGAAGGACAATGGAAAGACGAAGAAAGACACCGAAAAGTGGTGCGACTTCCATAAGAGCCCTTGAAATAACACTATTGATTGTCGCTCAAAGCAGTCATTGGTGGCAAAGGTGAAATCCTCTGAATCATATGCAAGTTCCGACTTAGAGTCGGAACCAAAAAATGGGAGACAGATTATTGACGCGGAACCTAGTGCCACTGTTGCTACCACCAAGATCTAGCCCAATGAATCTGATGAGCCAGAGAAAGGCGAGCGTCTCTTTCATTCATAGATGTGGGTGAAGGGTACTCCATTGCAGTTCATCATTGACAGTGGTAGCCAAAAGAGCCTCATCTCAGCGAATTTCATCAAGTGGTTGGCCTTGCCGACAATGTCGCACTTGCAACCATACACCATCGGATGGCTCCGTCAAGGAAGCGATCTTCGTGTCAACCAACAATGTCGCTTTTCTTATGATATCAAGCCCTTGAAAGATAAGGTATTGTGTGATGTCACTCCCCTTAAAGTTTGTGAAGTTCTTTTGGGCCAACCTTATTTATGGAAACGACGAGTCTAAGCCTCACAATGTTATTATTACTTTGAACGAGAAATTGTACAGGATACACGAGGTAGTCCCACCTACTGCCATTTTCTTGATCTCTGCCATGCAATGCAGGAAAGTCATCTCTCAGACCGAGAAGTTTTTCTTCTTCGTGATTCGCTCGCAAAGTGAGCGAAAGGTTGCAACCACATCCATGACCTCTACGGTTGATCTCTCCATGCAACAAAAGCAAGTGGATAAGGTCGTGGAAGAATACAAAGACATCTTCTTCTCACCCATTGGGGTACCTCTACACTGTCAAGTCAAGCATTCAATCGATCTGACCCCCAACGCATCGCTACCTAATTTTCCAGTCTATCATTGCTCTCTGTTAGAAAACGAGGACATCAAGTGTCAGATCCAACAACTGCTCCAAAAGGGGCACATCTGACTCCATTGTTGTAGAAAAAAGACGGGACCTGGTGACTCTACATCGATTATCGAGCCCTAAATAAAATCATAGTTAGGAATCGGTACCCGATTTCCCAAATAAACGATCTCCTTGACCAGCTCAAGGGGGCCAAATACTTCAGTAAGATTGATTTGAAGTATTTCTACCATCAGGTCGCAATAGAGCAAACAGATGTATGGAAAATTGTCTTCAAGTCCAAATAAGGTCTTTTTGAATGGTTGGTCATGTCCTTTGGTTTGACGAATGCCCCCGACAACTTTCACAAGGATGATGGACGATATCTTGTGACCTTTCACCAATTCTTTTATGGTGGTGTATCTAGATGACATCCTCATATACAACAAGACTTGGGTGGAACACTTGCAACATATTCAACAGGTCCAATACCTAGGTCACATTGTTGATGAGCATGGGGTGCATGTTTATCCCGCCAAGATCCAGGTCATTTGTGATTGGCTTGCCCCAACCACACTCACTGAGCTTCAAATCTTTTTAGGCCTTGTCAGTTTCTATCGCAGGTTCATGTTGGGATTCTCCCATATTGCATAGGCCCTCAACCAAGTAACCAAGGGTGGTGGTAAGGTAAAGTTCATGTGGGACATGTCGCAACAACAAGAGTTCAATGATTTGAATCAGTGCTTGTGCTCAACCCCAGTGCTCTCATTACCCGACCTGTAACACCCCTTTCAGATCAAGGCAAATGCTTCAAACTATGTTGTGGGCGCAGTTCTCACTCAACACGGACACCTCGTGGCCTATCATAGTGAGACACTATCAGATGTTGTCTATAAGTACCCTACTTATGACAAATAAATGCACTCCATTGTGCAATCCTACCACCAATGGAGGAATTACATTCTTGGGAAGGAGATATCATCCACATTGATCATAAGTTGCTACAGTTCATGCAGATAGGGAAAATTGTAGAATGAATGCCATCAGAAGTGGTCCACATACTTGCAACAACTCCATCTCAACATCAAGTATAAGACAGGAAGCACCAATCGGGTCATTAATTGCCTCATCCTCCCTCCAGTTGCAGCACTCACCACGGTGCTAAACTCCTGTGGCAACAAGACCTATGGATGGCCCCAACTCTATGCGAGAGATCCTTACTTCTTCGCCACCTACCAGATGTTGGGCACAAACACATATGCCACTGATTTCCATATTCAAGATGGGTTGTTATTCCATTTGGGCCATTTTTGCATTCCATCAAGTGAGCAAGCGAAGATGATTTGGGAATCCCACTATAGTCGGGTGGCATGACACTTTGGTGTTGAAAAGACAGTAGTAGTGTTGCAACAACATTTCTATTGGTCGAAACTTCGACAGGATGTCAGCAAGTATATCAGGTCCTGCACTACCTGTGCCATTGCCAAATCAGCCATTAAGAAACAAGGCATGTACACCCCTCTGCTTACTCCTAAAAGGCTCCGAGAATCCATCTCAATGGACTACATGTCGGGCCTTCCATCAACCAAGCAGGAAAATGATTATGTTTTTGTGGTGGTTGATCGTTTTTCTAAAATGGCGATTCTAGCCACCTACAAGAAGAGCATCACAACAAAGGCCACTTCCAAGCTCTTCTTCGAATGAGTATGGGTACATTTTTGGATACCACAAACCATCATCTTAGATTGGGACAGTCGGTTCCTCAACACATTATGTTCGAGCCTCTAGTCACTGTTGGACACCAAGCTCACCAAATCCACGGCCTTCCACCCCCAGACGGATGGTCAAACCGAGGTCATCCACTGGATGATCATGCATATCCTGCACATGTACAATTCCAAGCATCCCCGCACATGGGATGAGAGTCTTCCCTATGTTCAAAACAACTACAACAAAGCCCTATATAGCTCAACCGACCACAACCACTTTCAGGTAGGGTTGGGATTTCAACCATTGGGTCCCATGGAAGTTGCACTACTCCTTGCGCCCACCCAGGAAGACTCGTCCCATGCTCAAATTGAAGCCGAAAAAGCTACCGGGTTCCTTGAGTGGATCCAGTACATCTGCCAACAAGTTCAGGATATTTTATAGAATTCCAATGCCAAGTACAAGCAACACCATGATCAACATTGGGTGCCACACAAGTTTGAGGTGGGAGATAAAGTTTGGTTTCACTTGTAGAAAGAATGCCTTACAGGGTCCCATCGGAAGCTTCATCCACTCCGTTATGGACCTTACACCATCACCAAGGTTGTGGGCGAGAATATTTTTGAGCTCAACATTCCCCCCTTCCTTTGCTTGCATCCAGTATTTAATGTGGACCTCCTTCGGCCATATTTTCCACCACTATTGGACACCTCAAAGTTAGCAGAACAGTTGACACCCACAAAGCTCAACCCTGACTTCATGGAACAAGCATTCACTAATTAGATCATGGACACACAGGTCAAGGGCACTCACCAACAGGGGATCCAACTTTATCAGGTTGTCAAAGCAGGGTAGCTCCTACACCAAGGCAAGTGGCTCACCCAAGGCTAAATTCAACAGAAATTTCCTCATCTTATGGGGGAACTCAACGCAATGGAGACCATTTCTTCCTAAGGGGTTAGGATTGATCTAGGTGGATATAGGTGGCCACCCACCTATTCCAACTGGCTCACTTACATATTTCATCTTGGCAATTTTAGTTTTCATATTGGTAGGTATTTTCCTAGTTTTCGGGTCTTGAACTTCCTAGGTCGTTTTGAGGCACTAAACAACGTTTTTAGGGATCACCACAATCAATCTATAAATATACTTAGATTTTTATGGCCTAATGTGTAGTCCTCGGATATACCTTTCCAACGGGCTATTGTGCGCATAAAGTGAAGATCATATGCAAAAGTTACGACCCCGAGAAGTTGATGTATGACCTTACCCCAACGGGGCCCACGTGACTTTTGGCACTTCATCTCCTAGGGTTAGGTTTTTTGATGTCTAGGGTTTTGTAATTCATGTTTATTGTAAAAAATCTTTCAGAGCCTCATTGTACTCATCTTCTTGCGAATGAGCGTAGCCGTCACATCTCTTCTCAGAGATAAGTTGCCACCATTCTAGCGAGCTTGTTTTAGTTTGCATTTTTTTTTTTGTTTGTTAGTTTGTCTGTGACATGTGGGACTAACCTGTGGCTAAGAAACCGTGACTCAGGGGCATCTAAGTCGTCAAAATCACCCAGGGATCTCACCCGGCCTGAGTCACACCAACCCTTAACATGGCTGGATTTTTTGTCCCTGCAGGTTTCGAACCAGTGACTTTAACATCATGGAGCGCCTTAACAGCACACTCCGTCACCGACTGTTCTACATCTCGGGGACTTTAAATTTGAAGGACATGGGGTTGGGATTTGATCCACTTATGTGTGAACGGGTCATGATACCATTTAATATGATATCTCTGGGTGCAACCACACGTTCGACCACTACCTCAAGGTGCCCCCATGGCTCCAGGTAAAGCCCTCACGAGAATTGAACCTTTCCCAACAGTGAAAAACTCCTCGCTTTCCACCATTGGATCCAACCCCTTTGGGCTAAATTTGAAGGACATGGGGCTGGGCTTTGATCCACTTATGTGTGCACAAGTCATGATACCATTTAATATATCTCTGGGTGCAACCATATGTTCGACCACTACCTCAAGGTGCCCCCATGGCTCCAGGTAAAGCCCTCACGAGAATTGAACCTTGCCCAACGGTGAAAAACTCCTCACTTTCAACCATTGGATCCAACCCCTTTGGGCGAAAAAATTGAAGGACATGGCAGTGGTCTTTGATCCACTTATGTGTGCACGGGTCACGATACCATTTAATATAGTATATCTGGGTGCAACCACACGTTCGAACACTACCTCAAGGTGTCCCCGTGGCTCCAGGTAAAGCCCTCACGAGAATTGAACCTTGCCCAATAGTTGAAAACTCCTCGCTTTCCACCATTGGATCCAATCCCTTTGGGCGTTTTAGTTTGCATTTTACAGTTTCAACATATTTCTTATTTAATAGAAGTCAAGTTTTATTGTATCTATGTTATTATTCATTGTGTCTTTCTGTTACTATTATAAATCTGCGTTTTCATTTAGTTCCGCTCAAAAATCAGGATCACGACCCATATAAAGAAGGTGCCTTCACACCCAATATAACATCATTTGCCATAGAACGATCATATTTTTTCAAAATCCATGGGACATCACCTTCTTTAAGAAACCAAGAGGGACCAACCTCTCTTCTTGTTTCATTTGTTGACCAGTGTCTCTTTTTAGTATTTGAAACAATAAGATCTCACCTAATAACCAATGTGTCACTTTTATTCCGTGATATGTGCCTCCATAAAGAAGATGAAATATTTTTTAATATATGCATGTGATCTAGTAAGCGACCAATATCAAGATGCTCCCAGTATGGAAGGTCATAAAATACAAATTTCCTTTTCATCCCAATGGCTATTTTCTCAACATAGGTTTCAAAAAATTTAGGATCATCGAACATAGTTTCCCCATTTGAATCAAATAATTATGCCATTTCCTTCTCCTTCTCTGTGTCATATGCCTTATTCCAATCTGTCAGTGTTGTTGGGGTCCTATAATGATAGGCAACTCGATTCTTCAACTATTGATTTGGCGTTTTTTTTCGTGATGACGAAGTCTGGCTCGGTTGATCCCATTTTCTTCCCTCCATTCTTTTCGCTCGATCCCCCATCACCCTGCTACATCCTTCATACACGTTGCGCCCCCACTCCATTGTCCTATGGCCCCATTGACTACCTCTCGCCCGTCACCCATCCATGAATAATCAAGCTTAGGATGAACAAAAAGAACAATAGGTTAGTTAGATTTAAATAAATAATGTTAGTATAATTAGGATAGGTTAAATTAATTAATAAACAACTAGTTAAATAAATAATTATTTATTAATTAAATTAAAAATCTAAGTTAGTAATTAGGGTTAGTTAAACATTAAATAAAACAAATTAAAAAACAAAAACATAAAAATTAAATAAATAAAAAATACAAAAACAATATAAAACATATATGTATTAAAACATTAAATAATATAAAAACAAAATTATATAAAACAAAATATTAAAAAAAATTTAAAACAAACAAAAACTAAACAAAAATGTAAAACATATTAAATACCAAAAAACAATAATAAAATACAAAACAAAACAAAT
>ML800875.1:85508-163127 GCA_009831015.1 Picea engelmannii
AAGAGTAAAAGAGCAGAATTTATTAGCAAATACTCTGCATCTGATCTTGTGATAATCTTTATGTTTTCTTCTGAAAGCCCAGTTTAGGAATTCTTAGTTGCTCCTTTGCTTGGCTTTTTCCTCCCCTTTTTCTTCCTCAAATCAACACCATAAAAACTTAATTCGATCCAACATTGCCGCTACCTTGCCCTGTGAAAGAGCTTTTTCTAGATTTGAGAATGAATCACATATTCAAGTGCAGACCCCATTTGCCCAATGGCCCTCCTTGCTGTTCCAAAACAACCATTTAAAAACCCCAACCCCACACTTGCATAACTAGCCTAATACCTATTAAAACAAAGCTATATCAGACAGAGAGATCCCTCTCTGAGTCTTGGAGGGCTATATCCAAGACTCGAAGTGGTTTTGATGTTGCCTCTGTGACTGCCTTACAGCCTTGGGAAAATTACAGAGCGCTAACAAGTGTCATTATTTCAGGTCTCTCAGTTCTATTTGGTTGACCATTGAAATCAGATGAAACTCTTCTATAAGGGTGTTCTTATGGGAGGAATACCCTTGAACAATCGTACACTGGCTTTCGTAGGTGGTTGGACCACATAGTCTTTATAGAAGGTCCACAACATTTACATCCATGGTACCCTTTTGTTACATGACCTGCGAAGTTATCCTATACATATAATTTTAGTGTAACAAATATAGTTGCAACACATGAAGTATGCCAAATAACATTATAGATATAAACAAATCAATGAACATGCTTACCAGGGCAAACACCTGGTCCTGAATAATCGTGCATGGTGTACACACATATTCCATACAACGTAAAATATCTCTCTATTGGGATGGGTCTTGATACATCATATACATGTATCCCTTCCCATAATTGCATAAATTTATCGATCAATGGTTGGAGGTAGACATCCATTCTCTTAAGTTGTCTTCTATCCAATACTAGAAGAGCCACCATAAGATGTTCATTCTTCACAGACAACCATGGGGGGGTATTGTTATTGTTCACTACCACTAGCCAAATAAAATAGTTGGTGTTTTGGAGGGAATACAGGTTGACTTCATCCATAGATATGATCAATTGTATGCTTCGTACTTCATCCTTGAAGATATCAGGCCACGTATCATCTATAAGCTTCATGGATATTGAATCTACTAGGATTACAATAACTCCTAACTCACTTTTATGTGAGGCATTCCACCTCTACAACATGGTTAATTGTTTGCATTGAAAGATCCTTTGAATCCATGGAATTATAGGCATGTGCCTCAATATCTTATGAGGAGGACCATGTCCTTACCCTTGTTTTATTTATTTATTTATGGTACCTTTCATGCCCACATTCTCAACATATCTCTTTGTTCACATATTCATTTATGTATAGAATACAATCATTCGGACGTGCGTGGTATGATATGTATTCAACACCCAACATTTCCACCTTTGTTTTGCCTTTGCGTAGCTATCGGGCAAGAGATTATCACTCGCAAGTACCTTATCTTTGAGTGACCTACAATTAGTGGGCAATAGAAATGTACACTGCCATTAAACATGAATAAAATCAACCCTTTTCTTCCGTCATTGTTTGACAAGATTCCTTAAACATTTAGGGGAATTAATGGTTAGTTACTTCAAAAGTGTTGAGAAACATGCGTCTTACATACCATACATTACTTTCAAGTTTTATAGTAACATTGTTTTCCCTAGTTGGGTAGACCTTACAAACCCTTGTACTCGACCAAATAGAGGGGTGGCGGAAGGATATTTCAGGCTTTCATAGAAGATATCTATGACATCAACGTCATCCCCAAGTTCATTTTGTTGGAATGCATCTAACAACATTCCCTCCACGACTTGGGTATCCCACAAGAAATCATCCATACCAACCTCTATATCATTGCTTTCATCCCCAACATGCGAAGAACTAGTGTTACCGTCAAGGTTTTGAATTGATGACTCAGGACGTAGTGGGAATTGAATAGGTGGTTGTTTCAACCATTCTCGGTGTGCTTCCTCTCCGAGCTCTTTTCGTTTAGCAGCAAGCTCGTAACTTAACATCGTAGTGGGGTGCAATGGTAGATGGTGGACATGACGCTCATCATCAGAATATTGATTGTAAAAATATTGAACATGACATCGATAACATTAGTATCACAATGTTTTAAATATGTTTAAACATTATACCAAACACTTAATAGAAGCATGGACATTTTTTCCCTAATAATAAACATGAAACCAACCACTTTATAAAACAATGTCGAATTAAGCAATACATTTACATTAGTTCCATTGAAAATAAAAAAATTAGACTACTGAATCATTTTTTCTTACACCACACGGAGTTATCTACATAAAAGAGCAATATCGTTGAACCAAGATGGTTGTTGGAAGATGTCATGTTAGGATATGAAGGATAAAGAAGTTGTCCATTTTCATCAAACATTTGTTTGCGTTATCTTTCTCCTAATAAGAGCTTGAGAAATTTTAGGACTACAAGAATATCTTGAGCATCTGAACTCGATCCTAAATCTTGATCATGCAAAATTCAATGAACGATTATTTAACTGCATATGCATACATAACATAAATTCAATGAGATAAATAAATTATCAATAAACTCTAGACGTACTACAATCGACGTGAGAAAACTTGAAGGACTTCCAAAGATACAGAATGAGCTCGAATCTGAAGAATTGGCCATATGATATTATAATTCATTTTTTTCTTGCATCTGAGCCAAAACGATGCACCTCATCATATAAAAATGCATTGATGCGAATGGATACACCAAATGCACTGGTGCGTTTAAATGAGCGAACCACCAAAGATTGACCTTCATTATTGCCTCCACAAAATTTAAATGAGGATATTTTCATTTGCATTGTGCAAATTTAACTTTCTTATAGTTCGTTATCACTTACACACCGCATTGGTGTGTTTCCAACCGTATAGCACACCGACTGAAACAAGTTTGAAAAATAACATGCACTTTCTATCAATACTTTGAAATTTATAACAAAAATAAATCAGTGTGCTATACGTCAACACCGCACTGGTGCACTACTCATAGTATAACACACAAAAAATGTAACTTAAAAAATAAAAACCAGCATGCACATGTATCATCAATGTGTCGAAATATACGACGAAAAAATGCGCGAAAAATTGAGTTTTTGTATTTATAAAGGAAAACCCTATTCATTCTTTCATTTGTTTGCAAAAATTTAGAAATGAGATTTGTGCAACAAGGATTTATGAATAAAGACTTCGGAGTGGGTGGGTTTTTCTTGAAGAGTCAAATTCGAGGGGGATTATTGTAGATCACATAGAAATCCACAGAGGAGAAATTTTAGGTATATGATTTCATTCTATTAATCATTTTAATCATTCTCGTATTTGATTCAAACAATTTTCATTGCATTGCCAAACAAAAAAAATGGGTTTCATAGTTTCCTTCAGTATTGAAAGCGCTAATTTCCTCACTATTTTTTTATGTCTCTTTTTATATTTCACAAGAAGAATTTTTCTTAAGCAATTTGTTTTTATAGGGTTTCTTTATTTATATGTGGGTGTTTCCTATCTGTTGCAATGAAACCACTCATTGGAATGAATCCCAAACTATCTTGTCGCTGTCATTTTTTTAAATGCCTTTGCGTTGAGCAGTGCACTACGTACATAGTAAGAGCATTGATGCGTATTTCTATGTAAAAAACACCGCTTAATTTAAATTATAAATAATATTAAAAAAAAAAATCATGGTCGATGGTGTGCATTTTACGTAGATAAGCATCGATGCACATTGTTTACAAAGCACACTGTTGATTTTAAAATGGAAAAAATACTATTTTTAAATGGAAATCACCATGTCTTAAATTTGTTCACAAGTTGACGATGCGTTAAAAACAGTACTTAGGAAGCTGTACTTTTCTTAATTCATTAAACACCAACTGAATACAAAAAATTGTAAAATGTTTTCAATTTCGCAATGACACTTTTATATCGTATTGGTGCCTATATGAATGGTTGATGCATCGGTGCATATAAATATGGTTGACGCCCAGTGCATATAAAGTCCCTATACGCAGCAGGATTTTATCTAAAAGCTAAAGTGAATTTTCTATCTAATGATTCCTAGTCTTTTCTTTTTCTTTTTCCACGGGGATTTTGAAATTTTCAACGGACAAACAAGGAGAAAACCAAGACATGTCGATAGGGATGTCCAAAAAAGTGTAGAAGAATATTGTAAAAGAAATGAACATAATTGTGTCACAAGAAGAGCGATCTCAATTGTGTCCCAACTATAATGTGCATCGGAGGTATGCAATAATTTATTTATTCTTTTATGTACATCAGATTTAATTATCGCATGAAATAATAATTTTCAATGGTTTTGTCGATGAAAAGAAAAAAAAAATGTATCCATTCAACACACAAGACAGGATGACGAGGATCCCGGTGCGTTAGCTCAAGTGGATGAGTGTTGTGGTTATTATGAATGATATCTCGGGGTCAAGTCCCCGACCAACTGTTTTCGATATTTGTTGATATTGTTGGGCCTCACTCAATGTCCTAACTATGTTAGGACCCATAATCATGGCTGACGATTTACTCTGTTTACCATCCACGAAATGGGGGAAGAACTCGGAGGGTTTCCTGCGATTTCTTCCATCGAGAAAAAAAAAGGACAACGAAGAATAAAAGGGCTGATCGCAAACTTTGTGAGTATTTAAGTTTTCGATATTTCTTAATATTTAATGTTTGTTGTGATCTTTATATTTAAACAATTAATTTACACTTCTCCATGGATGCCTTCTAGTAGGTGCTAACATATAAAGAGGAGCCAACCCGTGAATTGATAAACATTGAGTTAAGTATGGGTTGTGAGTATAGGTTGAAGAATAAAAAAATATTTGAATAATTTGTAAGTAGCTATGTTGTTTAACTTCCTTGTTTAATAGTTAATGGAAAATCAATAAACTTTATATTGATTATATCGATTGTGCTTTGTCATATCATATTGAAAATGCAATAAACAAAGTATATAAAGCAACCAACAGAGGCGATTTTGAGAGAATTCACGAAGCATGGCTTCGAAAGAAAGTGTATTGTTGATGAAAGACTTGGTGCTAAGGTATGTTATTTTATTTACGCAATCATGTATATTCTATTATATATATATATATATATATATATATATATATATATAAAAATTTAGATATACTTATTACAATTTATTTCTATGTTTGTAGATGGAAGATGAAGGGGCGGAACATAAAAAACAAATTGATCAAGAAAATATTATGTTAAAATCTCAAAGTACAATATCACTTACAAATAATGAAGAAATGAGGCATGCACACAGCTCGAGCGATGACAACAATTCAACTGATGAATAACAATCAATATTATTGAATGTTACTACAAGTTGTATTTTTTGGAATATTTGTCTCTGAAAATTAGGGATTTTTTTTAATGTACTCGACATATTGTCCAATTGCACGAGGACATGTTACCAATAAGTGTAACAATTACCCCCGATTCGGGTGGCAACTAGCAACCAATCCCTAACTGTTGATACCATGAGGCCCACGAGGAGTCATCACACGACTTTTGAAGTGCCACAGGGAAACACCCAATCCCCACTATGAAATGCATTAAGTGGGAAGTAAAGCCCTTAAATGGGCTTGAGCTAGCCGTCATGAATCCCCCCTCTAGAAGTGACTACAACAACCCCCAAGAAGCCTTAAGCATAAAGACCCAACTTCATAATTGGTTTTCCCCTATGGTTCTTACTCCCGTCGAGACACATTTGACGACAATTCGCCTCCATAACCGATGATCCAGGTGTATATCGGTGGCCACCCACCTATTCCACAGGCTCGAATTTTTTTTTTCCATCTTGGCATCTTTTCAGTAGTTTTTCGGGTTACAAACTTTCGGGGCCGTTTTGAGGTCCTAAACGACATTTTTTGGGGATTTGGGGCCCAGGTGACTACTAAAGGGATAATATTGGCATAGTCTAAAGTCGTTCTTCTCGGTTAGACCTTTCCAACGGTGTATCAAGCGCCCCAAACAAAGATCGTATGCAAAAGTTAGGCCCCTGGGAAGTTGACGTATCAACTACCCCCATCGGGGCCCGCACACCTTTTGGATTTTCATCTTCTGGGGTTAGGGTTTTGGATTTTACTTGTGTTAAAAAGGCCTTTTGGTGCAGACCCCTTTCTCTCCAAGGGTTGTGCGACCTCCCGATCTAGGATCGTTCACAATACTAAGATGAAACAGTTCTTCGATTCCCTGCTGGAACCTCTAAGAAACAATCCACAGGTCTTTATAAAACTCTGTCCAAGTTCTCAACAGCTCCTTGCCAAATAGCTTGGTGTCAACCCTTCTGAGCTTGAATTCTTTCCTGACTTGGAAGATTTCAATTATTTCAAAGGTCTCAGCGGTGTTTTCCCTCTTGAGCTTTTGTCAATGAAATTTGACTTCACCTTGGCGCACACTTACACTCTTGTGTGCAAACTTGCATTATTCCTCCCTGAGATTTTAACTTAATCAGTCTCCAAGGGATTCAACCCTTCTGTGTCTTTCAAAAATCTTTCTAGTACCCTCCTGGCACACTCTGCGCTCAACCTCCTGAGCTTTCGAACTTAGAGCAAGTTCGCTTCTATGTGCACTCCTTGTGCTTAATATGCACACTCTGCATACAAAAGTTTCACGCTATCTCTTTTGTGCTCCAAGTCGAAAAAGACTCTCTCACACACACTCCTTGCATTCGGTATGCACTCCTTGCATAACTTATAGAAGAGGAACACTTCAAACTTATTCAATTATTCATTCTCCATGAACCTCATACATTCACAGAATACATAACGACAGTCAAACAGTATCAACACTGTACAATTGAATCAATTTTCTCTGTTCTATTCATTTCAAAGAAAAAAACATGATTACACTGCTATCTCTTACAACCATTACAATGAAAAACTTGCCTAAGGACCCAGAGCTTCCTCCTATCTAAAATCTATCACCTATCACTCTAGCAATTACCTACTCATCTTAATTAATGCAACCTAATGACTAATACGGTCTAATATCCTACGCCTGTAATATATTACAGTCGTGCAAGGATTCACAATGATCCGTCAATTAAAAATGACGGCATGACTTTACATATTGCTAATTAATTAACGAGAGATTCAAAAAGATTTCCACGCCGCTACCAAGTTGGTTAAGAGTCGATTTGGCTCTTTCAAAGCGTTGATGTGTTGACTTCGCTTCCACGTCCGCTTTTCTTGATTTGATAGCGATCTTCCTGCATCATACTCCTCTGGCCAAAATATTCATGGACTCCTATCCATGAGGTATTGTATTGTTTTTCCATGCTTCAAAATATCAAGTTCAGTTACCCAAATTGAATCTTCCATAGGGTGATCCTTCCACTTTACCAAATATTTAGTATGCATCTTTCTTCTGGTTTTCCTTCCAACTCTCTGTTCTAATATTTTCTCCATCTGAGGTTTTTCTACTGTGGGCATTTGTTCTTCCCATTGAATCTCTTCCTGATCATCCAATTCTCCAGTGTCATCTCTGTTATAAGAATACAAATCTGCAACATTGAATATCGGTGATATTCCAACATTGTCCCGCAACTCGATCTCATAAGCATTTGCTGCAAATACTATAAGGATCTTGCATGGTCCTATCTTCTTCATCTTCAACTTATTATATGTTCCTCTTGGAAACCTCTCTTTCCTCAAATGAGTTAAAACTTCATCTCCCACTTCAAATTGAACTTCCTTTCTTTTATTATCAACTCTGTCCTTATACTTTTGATTATTATCATGTATCTGCCTCCTAACTTGATCATGAAGTCTTTGCATTTCTGTAGCAAAATCTTCTGCTCTAGCGCTCCTGAATTCATCTTGTTTTAACTTTCTCAATTCTGCCACCCCTCTTAGTTGTCTTCCATATACTATCTCAAATGGATTTTTTCCAGTGCTCCATCAACTGAATTGTTAAATGCAAATTCTGGCTGTGTCAAAATCTGATCCCACTGACGACCTTGTTTAGTGACTAAACTCCTTAACAAATTTCTCAGACTCATGTTCACCACTTCAGTCTGTCCATTTGTCTTAGGGTGATATGCTGAACTAAAAGATAAATTAGTTCCCAGCCTCTTCCATAGAGTCCTCCAAAAGTGTCCTACAAACTTAGTGTCCATGTCTAAAACTATACTTCTAAGCAATCCATGTAATCTCACAACTTCTCTGAGAAACACATTGGCTATGTGTGTAGCATCATTTTTCTTCTGTCATGGTATTAAATGTGCCATCTTAGAAAATATATCGAGCACAACAAATATGGAATCACTTCCCTTCTGGGTTCTAGGTAATCCCAATACAAAATCCATACTAATTGCATCCCAAGGCCTTTCTGGAATAGGGAATGGTTTATACAAACCAATATTTTGTGTCTTTTATTTTGCATGTTGACAAATCTTACATCGATATACAAATTTCTTCACATGTGCTCTCATACCTGGCCATTAATACAAACTACTTAGTTGTGCAAATGTTTTGTCATGACCAAAATGTCTGGCTAGACCTCCACTATGTTTTTATTTCAATAAATTATCTCTCATTGAACATCTTGGTATGCACAATTGGCTTCCTTTAAACAACAATCCATCCTGGATCAAATATTTTTCCCATAAATTGTTATCCCTCAACAAAGGATTTTCATATGCTTCATAAACCTCCTTAAAATTTGGATCTTCCTGATACATTTCCTTAAGGTGCTCAAACCCTGAGGTCTTCACTTGAAATTCCTGTATAACCAAACTTCTCCTGCTCAAAGCATCTGCAACTTTATTCGCACTTACAGAAATATGTTTAATGACAAAAGTAAAATTCTGCATGAATTCTACCCACTTAGCATGCCTCTAATTCAACTTCTCTTGCCTAGTAATAAATTGCAAAGCTTGATTATCACTATACAAGACAAACTCTTTTGGAATTAAATAATGTCTCCATTTCTTCAAAGCTTGAATCACTGCATAAAACTCCTTGTCACACGTAGAATATTTCTCCTTGGCATCATTCAACTTTTCACTAAAATAAGCAACTAGCCTATTATGTTGACTCAAAATTGCTCCAATGGTTATCCCACTTGCATCACACCTCACATGAAATGTTTTTCCAAAATCTGGTAAAACCATAATTGGTTGTTCTGTTATCTTCTTTTTCAACACTCTGAAGCTTTTCTCAGCCTCCTCTGTCCAATTAAAAGACTTATGTTTCTTTTTCACAGTGTTCATTGTGGGTGCACATATACCACTAAAATTTCTGATAAACTTTCTATAAAAACTTGCTAACCCATGGAAACTTCTCACCTCAAATATGCTCCTTGATGACAACCATTCTTTGATTGCTCTCACCTTCTCTGGATCCATCTTCAATTCATTTGAAGAAATCAAAAGCCCAGATATATAAGTTATGTCTTCAGAAAAGATATTTTCTTCAAGTTTATTAACAACTTTTCTTGCTGCAATCTCCTCATCACTAATGTCAAGTGCTTTAAATGTTCGTCCTCTGTTTCGTTGAAAACTAATATATCATTCAGATATACAATGACAAATTTACCTATGAAGTCCTTCAATACCTCATTCATCAACCTCATAAATGTACTTGGAGCATTTTTCAATCCAAATGGCATGACTAGCCATTCAAACAAACCTTCATTTGTCTTGAATGTTGTCTTCCATTCATCTCCCTCTCTCATTCTTATTTGATGATATCCACTCTTCAAGTCTATTTTTGAAAAATAGCTTGCTCCACTCAAACAATCCATCAAATCATCCATCCTGGGTAAAGCGAACCTATACTTGATGGTAATCTTATTGATGGCTCTGGAATCTGTACACATTCTCCATCCTCCATCCTTCATTGGACTTAATACAGTGGGCACTACACATGGGCTTAGACTTTCCCTGACTAAACCTTTATCCAACAACTCATGAACTTGATTCTTAACCTCTTCATTCTCTCGAGGTGTCAACCTATATGCTTCTTTGTTTGGTAAACTGGCTCACAGAATCAAGTCAATATGGTGGGTGATACTCCTAATGGGTGGTAATGAGTGAGGCAACTCATCCACTACTATGTCAGCAAAATTCTCTAACAATTTTTGGATTTCTTTAGGTAAATCATTCATGGAAGTATTGGTAAGGATAACTCTCGGCTTCCTCACTACAACAAACTGTATTTCTTGATCTTTCTTGATTTCCTTCAAGAGTTCCTTCCCACTCATGAGAAGTATTCTTGTGCTAGCTTCTTCCTTTTCTTTCTTCTCTTTTATTGGCAGTAACATGTGGGTTATACCATTTTTTTCCAGAGTATAAGTATTCTTCCTCCCATCATGAATGACATTCCTATCAAACTGCAATGGTCTCCCCAACAAAATATGACAAACATCCATGGGAATTACATGACACATAATCTCATCTTTATAGCCTCTTATTTTAAATTCAACTTTGCATTGTTGACTTAACATTACTTGATGTCCTTTCTGCAACCACGATACTTTATATGGACTTGGGTGTGCAGTTGTCTCCAGCTCCAGCTTCTACACCATTTTTGTAGATACTAAATTATCAGTGCTCCCACTGTCTATAATCATTTTTCAAACTTTGTCCTTTGTTTTACAAGTAATCCTGAACAATCTCGTTCGTTGAACCAAGTCTGCTATTTCTTTCTCTGGCCTTAGAAGAACTTTCCTCATCATAAGGTTTTGTCCTCCTTCTACTGCTTCTGCTTCCACTTTCTTCTGGGCTTCAGAAATGTGTGATTCTCCTCCTCCTTTATTCCTCTAGAGGCATTCCTAAGACACGTGTCCTATATTTCCACGGGCATAACATTTAACTCCACCTCCTCTACCTCCTCCTCTTCCTCTAGGAAAAGAATTTCTCCCACCAAACGATCTTCTCTGGGAACTTCCTCCCCTTTAAAAGTGACCATAGGATTTCTCATTCTCATCCTTATTTTTTGGTGCCTTATCAGAGACAATCCCCTTACCTCTAGTTATGCCTCTACTTTTGTTTCGTTGATTCTGATTCCTGGCCAACTTTTCTTCTGCCTTCAGTGCAATCTGATAAGCATCTTCCACTATCCTTACGATCATCATGCTAATCTCATGCAGGATTTCATACCTCAAGCCATTTATATACCTAGCAATTGTTTCATCATCTTTCTCTCTTTGTCCAGTCCTAATATTCAACCTATAGAATTCTTCTGTATACTCTTTCACTGACATACCCCTCTGTCTCAGGTTCTGTAACTTTCTGAACAGATTTATCTGGTAATCCTTAGGTATGAATTTAGCCTTCAGTTTGGCTACCATCCTATCCCAATTCTTTATCTTGTGTTTGCCTTTTCTCCTTCTCTATGTCTGCAGTTCATCCCACCACAGTGTTGCGTGTCCCTTTAATCTGGTGACAACATGTCCCACATTCCTTCCTTCATCGACATCTTCATAGTCTAAATACTTGTCCATGGACCTTATCCCGTCCAATAGCTCTTCGACATCCAAGTTACCTTCATACATTGGGACGTTCATCTTCGCTCTAGCTTCAAACTTCATAACAACTTTCAAGAAGCGTTCATCGCCTACATCTTCCCCTGTAGCTTCTTCAACTTCTATTTCTTCACTCTCTGCATCACTGGCGTCTCCAGTGGTAGATGTTCTCATTTGCATTGCTTCCATTGCTTCCAACCTTGCGCAAAGTTCTCTCACTTCCCTTCCTACAACACGGTTTACTACATGATGATCTACGCGTACCCTTGGTGGAATTATTTCAACTGCTCCTAACACACATAATGCAACTTCAAGTTTTTTTTTCAGGCTCTGATACCACTTGCTACAGACCCCCCTTCTCTCCAAGTGTTGTGCAACCTCCCAGTCTAGGATTGTTCACAATATTGAGTTGAAACAGTTCTTCGATTCCCTGGTGGAACCTCCAAGAAACAATCCACAGGTCTTTATAAAACTCCTCTTGCGTGAATTAACACTGGGTGCAAGCCTTCTCCACATGACCATTGGTTGTGACCACATGCTTAACCAAAAGGCACTTCGTGACTTTGCATGTCGGGGATTTGCATGGGAGCCAACCCTGACTCTCCTGACTCCCAAACTCCGAACTAGGAATCTAGTGAGCGTTAGATCCTCACTTAATCTTCCTCGATGTGACCTCTGACTGTGACCTGGGGCCCAACTTCCGAGCGCTACGGGACTTCGCACTTCGCGAACTCGTGAATTAGTTCTCCTCTCTTGTCCTAATGTTCAAATTTATGATGAAAAGAACCAACAGTTCGATCTTCCCTTAGATCGAAAACTCCTATCTCTCCTGAAATTTTAAGTGTTGAATAACTCTCGCCCTTATCTCCCTCGCAACTTCTCTAGATCTAACGACACACGGCTATCGACGCTTCTCCCTCCAAGAGTCTCTACCGTCTTTCCAAGTTCTCAACAGTTCCTTGCCAAATAACTTGGCGTCAACCCTTTTGAGCTTGAATTCTTTTTTGACTTGAAAGATTTCATTTGTTTCAAAGGTCTCAACGGTGTTTTCCCTCTTGAGCTTTTGTCAATGAAATTTGACTTCACCTTGGCAAGAACTTACGCTCCTGCGCGCAAACTTGCACTATTCATCCATGAGCTTTTAACTTAATCAGTCTCCAAGGGGTTCAACCCTTCTGTGTCTTTCAAAAAAAAATCTAGTACCCTCGTGGAACACTCTGCGCTCAACCTCCTGAGCTTTCGAACTTAGAGCAAGTTCGCTTCTACATGCACTCCTTGCGCTTAATATGCACACTCTGCATACAAAAGTTCCACGCTATCTCTTTTTATCTTCAAGTCGAAAAATACTCTCTCACACGCACTCCTTGCATAATTTACAGAAGATAAACACTTGAAACTTATTCAATTATTCATTCTCCATGAACCTCATACATTCACAGAATACATAACGATAGTCAAACGGTATCAACACTGTACAATTGAATCAATTTTCTATGTTCTATTCACTTCAAAGAAAAAAAACATGACTACACTGGTATCTCTTACAACCATTACAATGAAAAACTTGCCTAAGGACCTAGACCTTCCTCCTATCTAAAATCTATCACCTATCACTCTAGCAGTTACCTACTCAGCTTAATTAATGCAACCTAATGACTAATATGGGCCAATATCCTACACCTGTAATATATTACAGTCATGTAAGGATTTACAATGATCTGTCAGTTAAAAACAATGGCCCGACTTTACATATTGCCAATTCATTAATGAGAGATTCAAAAAGATCTCCACACCGCTACCAAGATGGTTAAGAGTCGGTTCGGATCTTTCAAAGCGTTGATGTATCGAATTCGCTTCCATGTCTATTTTTCTTGATTTCATAGCGATGCTCCTGCATCACTTTTGGAGCCTCATTGTAACAATCATCTTCTGGTGAATGCGAGTAGCGGACACATCTCTTCTAAGAGATAAGTTGCCACCATTCTAGCGAGTCTTTCACTATGTATTTTTGCAGTCTTTGTACATTTTCGCCCATTAATAGAAAATTCTGTATTACTGTATCTTTGTTTATGGTTTCATCTCTGATACATTTCTGTCATATGATTGGATATCCGAGATATCTTTGTACATTGTTTTATTATATATCTGCTCTCATTTCGTGCCGAAAATAATCTGTATCAGTGGTATCAAAGCAGGCTGCTCTTGATCATTTTTTAGTGCATGTTCTCGACCAGGTCTGAGTATAACAGGTGGAGTCTCAAGCTTGTCTCTCTTGAGGACAATCGCTCTCACACACCCAAGAAACCATCAATGGCGGAAGAAAATAAAAGTGACAGATCAGATGATTCTATCAATCTCTTGCTTGAGCAAGCTCTCACGCGACAAAGGGACGAAATGATGGAGAATTGTTCCCACATCCTTCAATGCCTGCTGATAGCATCAGGGGCATCTTCATCAAGCGACCACTTTGGAGGCACCTCGCCTTTTAATGTACATGTCATGATATAGTATTACCCTATTGGAAACTATGAGGATCAATACATGAGATGGACCACACTGTGACAAGAGAGGGGGCAAGCAGTTCTAGAGTTCACCAATACCTTCCATACCTTGTGCACCAAACTAGGTACCAAAGACTCTGGGCGACATCTAGTTCTCAAATACCGCGGGGCTCTGCACAGATACATCCAAACTGAAATGGATTTTCTTGACATCTCATCACTCGGTTCTGCTTATCGATATGCTGTTAAAATCAAGTAGAAGTTTAAGCACCCATACAAACGGGGTTTTGGATCTGCAAATCCGCAACAACTAAAGTATGAGAAAGACGACCCTAACAAACAACTTCCTGAAAACCAGTCTAAGCCACAAGAAAAGAAGGTTCACGGGAAGACAAAGAAGGACATCGGAAAATGGTGTGATTTCCACAAAAGCCCCTAGCACAACACCGATGAATGTCGCTCAAAATATTCATTGGTGGCAAAGATCAAAGACAAGGAGTCGAACCCTGATTCATAATCTGATTTATAAAATACTGATAGAAGACAGATCATCGACGCAAACCCCACTGTTATTGTCGCGACCGCAACAATTCAACCGAAAGAACCCATAGACCCTGAAGAGGGGGAGCGCCTTTTTCATTCATAGCTATGTGTGAAGGGGACCCCGTTGCATTTTATTGTTGATAGCAGAATCCAAAAGAACCTCATCCTAGTAGAGGTCGTCAAACAGTTGGGATTTTCGACAACACCACACCCGCATCCATACAACATCGGGTGGCTTCGCCAAGGATGACATATTCATGTCAACCAGCAGTGTCGATTGTCACACGACATCCAGACTTTCAAGGATGAGGTATTATGTGATGTTGCCTCGATGGATGTCTGTGATGATCTCTTGGGCTAGCCATATATGTGGAAGCACCATGTTATCTATGAGTCTCGACCCCCATAGTGTCATTGTTTCTGTGGGGGGTCATATCTATAGAATACCAAAGGTAGTTCCGACTACTATCCCACCTAAACAGTGCCGCAAGGTAGTATCTCATACTACAAAATTCATCTTCTTCACAATCTGTTCAAAAGGTGAACAAAAGAACACCGCAACCACTGCAACCTCGGTCCAAGCGCCTTCTATCCAATAGAAGCGGGTCGACAAGACTGCAACAAGGCGTAAAGATTCTTTCTACACACAGACATCTCATGTATCCAAATCTATTAAAAAGGTCCAACCCTTCCAGCCACAGGTTCGTGACAACCTTCAACAAGCTAAGCAACGCAACTTCTCCAACAAGGCAAGAAACTCACCAAGATTTAGATTCATTAAACGCTTCCCCCTCTACCCCGGGAACTCAATGAAATGGAGACCATTGCTTCCTAATGAGAGAGGATTGATCCAGGTGGATATCAGTGGCCACCCACCTATTCCACAGGCTCAAAAAATAGTTTTCCATCTTAGCAGTTTTTCGGGTTCCAAACTTTCGGGGTCGTTTTAGGCCCTAAACGACGTTTTTTTGGGATTTGGGGCCCCGATAACTACCAAAGGCAATGACTTGGGCTAGTATAAAGTCGTTCTTCTCGATTAGACCTTTCCAATGGACTATCGATCTCTCCAAACAAAGATCGTATGGAAAAGTTACACCCCTGGGAAATTGACGTATCAACTACCCCCATCGGGGCTCGCAAACCTTTTGGCTTTTCATATTCTGGGGTTAGGGTTTTGGATTTTACTTATGTTAAAAAGGCATTTGGAGCCTCATTTTAACAATAATATTCTTGCGAATGCGAGTAGCAGACACATCTCTTCTCAGAGATAAGTTGCCACCATTCTAGCGAGTCTTTCACTCTGTATTTTTACGGTCTTTGTACATTTTCGCTCATTAATAGAAAATTGTGTATTACTGTATCTTTGTGTTTATGGTTGCATCTCTGATACATTTCTATCATATTATTGGATATCTGAGATGTCTCTGTACATTGCTTTATTATATCTCTACTCCCACTTCGTGTTGAAAATACTCCGGATCAGTGGTATCAGAGAAGGTTGCTCTTGATCGTTTTTAAGTGCATGTCCCCGACGAGGTCTGAGTATAACAAGTTGGGTCTCGAGCTTGTCTCTCTCAAGGACAATCGCTCTTGCACACCCAAGAAACCCTCAATGGCGGAATAAAAGAAAAACAACATAGCAAACGATTCTATCAATCCGTTGCTTGAGCAAGCTCTCACATGACAGAGGGATGAAATGATGGAGAAATTTTCCCACATCCTTCAATGCTTGCCGATATCATCAGGAACATATTCATCAAGCGGCCACTTTGGAGCCACCTTGCCTTTTAAGGTACAGGTCAACTTTGATATTCCTATATTTGAAGGTCAAATAGATGCAGATTCCCTAGACAAATGGTTAAATCTGTTAGAAGGTTATTTCTCTGTTCACAATTTTGCCAATAGAGAAAAGATCATCTTCACGCTCCTTAAGGCTCTCCCCCATGTCAAACATTGGTGGGAAACTTACTGGGAGAAAATTTCCATAGAAGAATCTGGAATATATGGGGTCGAGCCCACTTGGGAATTTTTTGTGGATGCGGTAAAGGAATAGTATTACCATGTTGGCAACTATGAGGACCAATACATGAGATGGACCACACTACAACAAGAGAGGGGCTAAGCAGTTTCGGAGTTCACCAATACCTTCCATACCTTGCGCACCAAGTTGGGCATCAAAGACTCTGAGTAACATATGGTTCTGAAATATCGCGGGGCTCTACACAGATACAACAAAACTGAAATGGATTTTCTAGACGTCTCATCACTCGGTTCTGCTTATAGATATGTTGTTAAAATCAAGCAGAAGTTTAAGCACCAGAACAAATGGGATTTCAGATCTGCAAATCCGCAACAACCAAAGTATGAGAAAGACGACCCTAACAAAGAGCTTCCGAAAAACCAGTCTAAGCCACAAGAAAAGAAGGGTCACGGGAAGACGAAGAAGGACACCAGAAAATGGTGTGATTTCCACAAAAGCCCCTAGCACAACACCGATGAATGTTGCTCAAAACAGTCATTGGTGGCTGAGATCAAAGACAAGGAGTCGAACCCTGATTCAAAATCTGATTCATAAAATACTGATAGAAGACAGATCATCGACGCAGACCCCACTGTTATTGTCGCGCCCACAACAATTCAACCGGAAGAACCCATAGATCCTGAAGAGGGGGAGCACCTTTTTCATTCAAAGATGTGGGTGAAGGGGACCCCGTTGCATTTTATTGTTGATAGCGGAAGCTAGAAGAACCTCATCTCAGGAGAGGTCATCAAACAATTGGGATTGTCGACAACACCACACCCGCATCCATACAACATCAAGTGGCTTTGCCAGGGACGAGATCTTTGTGTCAACCAACAGTGTTGATTGTCATACGACATCCAGCCTTTCAAGGATGAGGTATTATGTGATGTTGCCCCACTGGATGTCTATGATGTTCTCTTGGGCCAACCATATATGTGGAAGCACCATGTTATCTATGAGTCTCGACCTCGTAGTGTCATTGTTTCTCTGGGGGGTCATCTCTACAGAATACCACAGGTATTTCTGACTATTGTCCCACATAAATTGTGTTGCAAGGTAGTATCTCATACTACAAAATTCATCTTCTTCACATTATGTTCAAAAGGTGAATAAAAGAACACCCCAACCACTGTAGCCTTGGTCCAAACACCTTCTATCCAAGAGAAGCGGGTCGACAAGACTACAACAAAGCGTAAAGATTCCTTCTACACACAGATATCTCATGTATCTAGACTGGTTAAAAAGGTCCAACCCTTCCATCCACAGGTTCGTGACAGCGTTCAACAAGCTAAGCAACACAACTTCTCCAACAAGGCAAACAACTCACCAAGATTGAGATTCATCAAACGCTTCCCCCTCTCCTCGGGAACTCAACGCAATGGAGACCATTGCTTCCTAAGGAGGGAGGATTGATCCAAGTTGATATCGATGGCCACCTACCTATTCCACGGGCTTGAAAAACAGTTTTCCATCTTGGCAGGTTTTCGGGTTCCAAACTTCTGGGGTTGTTTTGAGGAACTAAACGATGTTTTTTGGGGATTTGGGGCCCAAGTGAAAGCGAAAGGCACTTACTTAGGCCAGTCAAAAGTCATTCTTCTCGGTTAGACCTTTCCAACGGTGTATCGAGCGCCCCAAACGGAGATCGTATGCAAACGTTATGCCCCTGGGATGTGGATGTATCAACTACCCCCATCGGGGCCCGCAAAACTTTTGGCTTTTCATCTTCTGGGGTTAGGGATTTGGATTTTACTTATGTTAAAAAGGCCTTTGGAGCCTCATTGTAACAATCATCTTCTTGCAAATGCAAGTAGCAGCCACATCTCTTCTCAGAGAGAAGTTGCCACCATTCTAGCAAGTCTTTCACTCTGCATTTTTACAGTCTTTGTACATCTTCGATCATTAATAGAAAATTGTGTATTATTGTATTTATGTGTTTATGGTTGCATATCTTATACATTTCTGTCATATTATTGGATATATGAGATATCTCTATACATTGTTTTATTATATCTTCGCTCTCATTTTGTGCCTAAAATAATCGGATCAACTGAATCCAGCATGCGAATGTCCTAGATTAGCATTCAAAATGCCATTTTGGAAGGCGTACAAGCATTCTAGGCAGAAGGATTATGGCAGGCATAGTTAAACGCAAGAGGTTCACACTCTCGACTATTGTATTTAGCCTCAAAAATTTCTGCAGAGCCTGGAATTTTCACTGGCCTATCCCTGATTCTTGCATTCGTTCTTGTCTATATTTTAAAGTTGTGAGCAATCTTTAGTGGTGCTCAATGGATGGGTCCAGTCCTCATGGACGAGGCAATTCACATCAAACTGTCCCTCGAGTGCACTAGGAGGAAATTTCAACTGTAGAAAACTATTATGCCCTCATTACACCGGAAGCTCAAGAAGAGATGGATATAATCAAGAATGAAGCTCGTCATGAAAGGTTGAACACCCCAGATGTAGAGGTGTATGCAAAGCTAATGCCTTGGATCCATGATACTGGTTGAACCCAAGCTAGAGATACAAAATATTTCCGTACCATTGACCTATATTGGTATATGAAAATACTCATTTGTGTCGGATAGTTGGATGTCATTGATGTCGTTGGACAATTGGTTGTCATTGATGTTATTGGACAGTTTGTTTTCATTGATGTCAACAAATGTGATGGGTGCATTTGAATAAGTCTACAAGAAGCCCCAGAGGTATGGTCATGAAGCCTGAAGTTGTTTGAGGAATGAGGACATGAAGAATAGGGTAAATGAAGGTAACACACTCATAGATTGATAGTCCTTGTCATGTCATTTCCAACGGTAGGTGGAACGTCACATAGTTCCTCACAATTGAGGAGTTATGAGGTCATGAACTTGGAGACCCCGAAGAATGGTTAAGAAGCCCCTAAACAATTACAAGTCATTAATTAAAATGGTAAAGTGGTTATAACAAGAAACTATAGGTCAACCCTAAAGTTAAGGAAAGAAGTCACATGGCAAAGTATAAATACATTTAAAGAAGCCTCTCATTCTTACACACATAACTTTATGAATATCTTCTATGTGAGCACACTTGATCTATTTAGCGAATTTGAGGTAGCTAAACTGAGGGAGCAAAGGAGATTGAAGACGAAAGTTTTGGGATTGCAAAGCAGAGCAGGGGTTTTCTGATAAATCCTTAATTGGTTTACCCCTGTGGGTCAGGTTACTAGTGTCCTGTGAGGCACCCTCGCGTGTTGTACAACAATTGTCCCGTGAGGCTTCGCTAGTTGACTGCTCTTAGTCCCCCAGAGCTAAGACAAATTTCTGGAGGATGTTATTACTAGGTTGTTGAGGCTGAGGAAGAGTTGCAGGTCTGAAATCTTATGTATCAGGGTAGCTATAGGTGCAAGGTATGTTATTCAATTGTTTTGAGGCTTGCATCTTAGAAGGTTTTGTACATACTTAAGGCCGGTATTTGTGATTTTTTGTATATGCCTTGAGGCACATCTTAGATAAATTGGCATATGATTTGTTGTATGGTATATGCTTGAGGAATATCATGAGTTATATGGCACATTTTTTATGATATCTCTTGGTACATGGTTTATGGATGTTGGCACATGCTTGAGGCATGTCTTGGTGTTGTTGTTACATGTTGAGGTACACCTTAGTGATGTTTTGGTACATTGATTAGAATCATATCTTGACTATTTTGGTATCTTGGTATCTTGTCTATATTGGTTACGCTTGAGGCACTTCATTGATGATATCTTATGGTACATGATGTATGGCATGATTGAGACATATCACCAGTGATATAATATATGGTTGATGCATGAGAATGTACATGTTTGATACATGGTTGATGTACGTGATATGATACATGGTTGATGTACGTGATATGGTACATCGTTGATGTACTTGGTATGGTACATGGTTGATGCATGATATGGTACAAGTTGATATACATGGTATGGTACAGGTTGATGTACATGGTTTGGTACATGGTATGGTGCAGGTTGATGTACATGGTTTGGTACATGGTTGATATACATGTTATGGTGATGGTTTTGGTATCCATGTGAGTAGATCAGGTTATAGTTGGTTGATGATGGTATATCATTGACAATGACAGTTACAGTGACAGTGATGGTGACAGGGACAATAACATGTTGGATGATTGGTTGATCATCAGGTACATGTTGATATGACATAGTGACAGTGATTAGTTTATGTGACAGTGATAATGATAGGTTGGTTGATGACAGTGGCAATTACGGGTTTATCAGTGGTAGTGACATTTTGAGTCTACACTTATATTTTAGGGCGGCAGGATGGGGCAAGGAAAGGGAGTTGTAGCCTCCTTCTGATTGGTGCCGTAGAATTCATGGATTTGGAGCTTCCTTCAT
Organism: Picea engelmannii; assembly: GCA_009831015.1. Classification (NCBI taxonomy): domain Eukaryota; kingdom Viridiplantae; phylum Streptophyta; class Pinopsida; order Pinales; family Pinaceae; genus Picea; species Picea engelmannii. The sequence continues at coordinate 106,544 of ML800875.1, forward strand.
ATTGGAGCTTGTAAATAAAGGGGTTGGAGCCAGAGAAATCAAGGAGTTGGAGCTTCTGTTAGGTTGGCGCCTGTAAACTAGGGGGTTTGGGCCTCCTTCCAGTTGTAGATAGAGAATTCTGGAAGTTGGAGCTTCCTTCAGATTGGAGTCTGTAAATCAAGGGGTCGTAGCCTCCTTTTGGTTGGAGCCAGAGAACTCAGGGAGTTGGAGCTTCCTTAAGGTTGGACCCTGTAAACTAGGGGGTTGGAGCCTCCTTCCAGTTGTAGCTGGAGAATTCAGGGAGTTGAAGCTTCCTTCAAGTTGGTTTTGGAGAATTTGGAAGATGGTGCTTCCTATGAATGTAATCTTGATATATATAAGAAAGCATTCTGTGGTTTTCTCCCTTTTGGGTTTCCACGTAAATTTTTGTGTATTGTGTATCTGATGTGATATTGTTGAATGGTATTGCTTATGGTTATATGCTCTTGATATATTGAATGCAATCATAAATGATATATTGTTGATAAATTTGAAGTTTATATATTGTGATTGAAAGTGGTAAAAAGTGATCATATTGATTCACTTTCCCCCCCCTCGGTATTCCAACAATTGGTATCAGAACAAGTCCTTCAAGAAAACAATGTAACCACTAGAAGGAAGATCATGCAGTACGTTGAGATAGGAGTACCACAATTTGATGGTCATAATTGTTTGAGCTATGAGATATGGAGACATAAGATGAAAACATTTCTAGGAGCACAAGGGTATGATGTTTGGTACTCGGTAGTTACACGATACATTGGTTCAAAGAAACCAAAATCTGCAACCAAGAAGGAATTGAAGAGAAACAATAAAACATCAATGGATTTGATCTTGGAAGTGTTATTGCACAAGTTGTAGGTTGGGTAAAGCCCGATCCAAACCACAAAATTGCAACAACTAAGAGAACACCTACCCATTGTCTTTAGATAGGTATTCTCATCACTTTAGAGGTGAAGCGATCACTTCAAGGGGGAAATCTCGGTGACCCTGGGGGGAAATGAGACGGAAAGTGAGATCATGAGTTGGCTTCCTATATAGGTCAAGTTGATATGTGGAAGATGGATTTGATGGCATGTCTCAGTGGTGGCAAATGGTTGCCAAGAAGTATGAGTACCTGCAAAGGGTGATTGTACCTACCCGAGACACAAGAAAAGCCAAGTATGCATGTAATATATTAGATGGAAAAGAAAGTTAAGCTTGGTGTCCTTAATTGCATCAGTAAACAAAGATATATATCAGCAAAATAAAGATTGTTAGAGATGCTAAAAATATGTTAAAAGTCTATCAAATGATGCAAGAGAAAAGTTAGCAAAACACTAGTACAACTCAAGTGTAAAAGCATAATACTTTAGCATCAATATAAGGTTGTTATAGACAAGTATTGTAGAGATATATTTTCATCCTTATGGTTGTACAACAAAAAAATCAGCCACCAAAAATCACGAGTAATCCACCCAACAGATGAGTTGAGACTAGTAGATTATAGGGGTAAATTATTAACAATTTTTTACGGTTGAATTGTGAGTTATTTAGAGATTTGTTTAGGTTTTGTTGCAACCATATTGGCTGTATATTTGTTTTATTACAGCAACAAGAAGTCCTTGACAAAACAAAACGCCTTAGAGGCCTTAGTGAGCTTTAAGCACATAGAATAGATTCCAACTTAGACAATTTCAATATCTCATGATTTCACGTATCCCAATGCAATGATTGTGTTTTTCCAATGTAAGGTGATTAGTGCCTTTAGTTATTGCGTTGTGGAGTCATAAAAGTTAAAGAGCTAGTTGAGCTACTTCCTTGGGGGTGTAATACCTTTTAATCCCTAAGGCAAGCTAAACTAGCCAGGAAAAACCCTAGGAGGGTGTAAACCCTTTTACTCCTCCTAGTATTCCTTTATGCAAAATGTTATTTCAAGACAAAATGATGGACTTGGTGGGGTTGTATGCCCTTATACTCCCCAAAAGCTTAGCAAATTAACCTTGCGACCAAGAAAAGAAGCAATAACAAGAGATATTCCTTACCTAGTCCAAGCATTAACAAGATAAACCTCTTTTTGACCAAGAAAATCCACCATAAAGCAAGAAATAAGCCTCCACAAGAGATAACACATCATCATCCATCCAATAGCCAAAGATAAACCATTACAAGAGCAAGTGACAAGAGAGATACAAAAAATTGCCCTAGTAGGGCACAAATTTTAGCCAAGGAGTCTCTCTCACAAAGGAGAGTTATGATCAAAATGAGATACAAATGATCTCTATTTATCCAAAATGTTCTAAACATAGTTTGTCCACAAAAGTTAGGGTAAACCGCAAAATAAGGGGACAACAACCCTTATTTTTTCCCTTTACACAAAATAATACCTTTTAATTCATATTTTGCACATAAGTAAAACCCTGAAGTAAGACGTCACCCTTCTAGGGTGACGTTTTGGCACTTTTGCAAGTCGTTGGAGTAAAAGATGGGCGAGCTAGGCCTCCAAAGGTAAAGTGTCTTCGATCCAAGCCTCTCCTCCATGATTCATGGTTTCCTTCCTTTAAAACGTTCCAAGTCTCCTCAACCACCACCAAACCCTAGCCTTGATATGACGCCAATCCCTCGAAGGTGACGTTTTGGCCTCCATAGGCAAGTCGTTTGGGTGGTAGGGGATAGGTTAGGTCCTCCATGATGTCTTCTAGGCCTGCAAAGGCATGTCTTCATCATCCAACATGTGGGCCCTGGTATCCAACCTGTGGGATTCAAGCCCCTTTGAAGCCCAAGCTAGGCTTGTTCCTCCAAAACTATCCACCAACTGGGTCTTGCAAAGAAAAATGGATACGCCCTCCAAGGATTTCAATTCAAATGCCAGGATGAGTAAATAAAATCAATAAAAGAGCCATCTAAGCATGTACATCCAGACCACCTCGTCAAAATAAACCAATGCTCAAAGACCCTATGCAATTTTTCAAGTTTAGGTATGGGAGGGTTGAAAAAATGACATATTGGGTGAATCGTTCCTCAAGTCCAAGGGTGTTTCCCGAGAAGACCTCCTTCTGAGTCATGTGAATGAGGAATCATGGATGGGGGAAAAACCTTTGGGCATGGGGTTAATAACATACAAGGGGTTGTAGTGTCTCACTTATGGGTTTCTTTGTAGAGGGTGTGTTGCACCTTCATTTTCAATGCAACCTTTTTCCAAGCCCATTTATTGCTTTTTATTCTTTTATGATGTTTCTAGGTTGAAACTAAGGTGGGGCTTCTACCTAAGCATGAAAAATTGTGTCCACCTTGACTCTACCCTGGTCACATCATGCTTCCCCAAGTTGGAAACATGTGTGGGGCTTCTACCTAAGCAATAAAAATAGTGCCCACACATGCTTCTCTCTGGTGGGCATTTTGTTATATTTATTTTTCACGGGTCCCATTAGTTTTTTTATAAGAGACATTTCATTGTCCTCGGGATCCTTGGGAGAGCATCTTGAAGGTTAATGGTTTTAATTTTATCTTTTTCCAACCACAAACCTCTAGGCCTTCAGCCCCTTCTTCCCATGAAATAAGGGACAACCCCTTCTTGGGTTAGTACACCCAAAAATCCCAAAAGGTGAGGAGATGAGGGGATGAAGTGTGGAAAGTGACAAGTATGTTCGTGAATGGCATGATGACTCATCAAAAGGACCTCCCAGTAGCATACCTATCCCTAAGGATGACCCTCTTACTAGGGCACAATGTCAACCACCAAAGTGAAATAGGGAAAAGAGCATAATGTCCAAGCAAATTTCACATAAGCAAAAGTAGTAATAGATGCAACAAAATTAAATGCCTCAAATATTGAAATGACACTCACCATAATACTTGACTTGTACCTCGTGGAGCAGGACACAATGTCTTCTGTAGGCCAGTGGATGTGGTGGATATCGTCGTGACGAACCTAGAGTTGTGGTGGTGAGGTGGGTCTCTATTTGTGCAAGTGGACACTATTGGTTAAGTTGTCTCTCGGTACTCCATGTCTGCAACCCGAGGGCCTCGAGACATCATCTCCTTAGTTATCACTAGAAGTCGGAGATAACATCTAGCTCCTACTTGGGGACATGTGCTTGTTGTAGAGTGCATGAGAACCGCAACATCTCTTGGTGGACCTGAGCCTACACTGAAACATAACATTATAAAATATTTGTCGTATTCAATGGCTCCTCAATACTTCTTCACTTCCTAAGTCATGGAATAAAGTATCATTAAGATATTCAAAAGGGTCACAACTCGTCATGTTCTCTTCTTGATGTGTAGGAGGAGCAGAAGAATGGATGTCTTCATCAAGGGGAAGGGTAGATATAAGTACTTCATCTTCATTAAATGTCTCAACCTGATATTCAACATGAGAAACTTCATTGAGATGTTGTGCATCCTCATATATAGGAAAACCTTCCCTGCAAAGAGCGTCTTTGAGCTCTTGGAGAGTATCTTGCAAATTTTGGGTAGCTAGTTGATAATCCCTGAGAAATTCTTCAATGAGCTTTATAGAAGATGGGATAGTCTTCAGCTTATATGAGTGTGCAAGCCAAATCCTTTGACTTGATTCCAGTGAATATACATAAATTTTCATCAAGACATCTTCATGTAGCACATTTAAGCTTGAAGCAGACGTCATATAATTGACGACATGGGTGACTGCTAGAGCTGGATCGCCATTAAATTTAGGGCAACTTCCCCTCCACTCCAGGGAGCGATGATTTGGATATCCAGGGATATTCTTAATATCGAAAGAAAGATAGACTTTATGGAAATCCCATTGTAAGTCCCATGAGGCCATGGTTCCATTACTTGGGGTAATACCTCAATGGAGTCACCAAATGAGCCTCAAGAAGATCTCATCAAAGGTGGAAGGGGAACATCCTTCAATTGGAATTGCCAGGAAAGCTAGGGGAAGGCTTTGAGATAGCTTGCCAAAGTGTGGTTAGGGTTCAGAGGAGGATTCAAAATCCTCCCTAACAATGATGCCAAAATGTTATCACACAAGTTGTAGGTTCGGTAAATCCAGACCCAAACCACAAAATTGCAACAACCAAGAGAACACCTACCCACTGTCACCTTAGATAGGTATTCCCATCACTTTAGAGGTGAAGTGATCACTTCAAGGGGGGAATCCTAGTGACCCTAGGGGGAAATGAGAGAGAAAGTGAGATGATCATATGGATGCCCCTATAGGTCAAGGTGTTATGTTGAAGATGGCTTTGATGGCACGTCTCGGTGGTGGCTAATGGTTGCCAAGAAGTATGAGTACCTGCAAAGGGTGATTGTACTTGCCTGAGACACAAGGAAAGTCAAGTATGCACATAATATATTAGGTGGACAAGCAAGTGAACCTCACTCTCCCTAATTGCAGCAGTAAATAGAGATATATATCAACAAAAGAAATATTGTTAGAGTTGTAAAAAAGATGTTAAAATTCTATCAAATGATGCAAGAGAAAAGTTAGCAAAACACTAGTACAACTCAAGTGTAAAAGCATAAGACTTTAGCATCAATGTAAGATTGTTATAGAAAAGTATTTCAGAGATATATTTGCAGTCTTGTGTCTGTAGAAAACAAGTTGTTACAACAAAAAAATCAACCACCAAAAATCACAAGTAATCCGCCCAAAAGATGTGCTGAGACTAGTAGATTATAGGGGTAAATTATTAGCAATTTTTTTTATGGTTGAACTGTGAGTTATTTAGAGATTTGTTTAGGGTTTGTTGCAGCCTTAGTGGTTGTAGATTTGTTTTATTACAACAGCAAGAAGTCCTTGACAAAACAAAACACCTTAGAGGCCTTAGTGAGCTTTAAGCACATAGAATATATTCTAACTTAGACAATTTCAATATCTGGTGATTTCACGCATCCTAGTGCAATTATTTTGTTTCTCCAATGCAAGGAGATTAGTGCCTTTAGCTATTGGGTTGTGGAGTCATAAAATTTAAAGAGCCAATTGAGCTACTTCCTTGGGGGTGTAAACCCTTTTACTCCCCAAGGCAAGCTAAACTAGCTAGGAAAAACCCTAGGAGAGTGTAAACCCTTTTACTCCTCCTAGTATTCCTTTATGCAACAAGCTATTTCAAGACAAAATGATGGGCTTGGTGGGGTTGTATGCCCTTATACTCCCCAAAATCTTATCAAATTAACCTTGCAACCAAGAAAAGAAGCAATAACAAGAGAGATTCCTTACCTAGTCCAAGCATTAACAAGATAAACCTTTTTTTAACCAAGAAAATCCACCATAAAGCAAGAAATAAGCCTCCACAAGAGANAAAATCTTATCAAATTAACCTTGCAACCAAGAAAAGAAGCAATAACAAGAGAGATTCCTTACCTAGTCCAAGCATTAACAAGATAAACCTTTTTTTAACCAAGAAAATCCACCATAAAGCAAGAAATAAGCCTCCACAAGAGACAGATCATCATCATCCATCCAATATCCAAGGATAAACCATTACAAGAGCAAGTGACAAGAGAGATATGCAAAATTTCCCAAGTAAGGTGCAAATTTCAGCCAAGGAATCTCTCTCACAAAGGAGAGTTATGATCAAAATGAGATACAAATGATCTCTATTTATACAAAATGTTTTAAACATAGTTTGTCCACAAAAGTTAGGGTAAACCAAAAAATAAGTGGATAACAACCCTTATTTTTCCCCTTTACACGAAAGTAATACTTTTTAATTCATATTTTGCACATAAGTAAAACCCTAAAGTAAGACGTCACCCTTCTAGGGTGATGTTTTTGCACTTTTGCAAGTCGTTGGAGTAGGAGATGGGTGAGCTAGGCCTCCAAAGGCAAAGTGTCTTCGATCCAAGCCTATCCTCCATGATTCATGGCTTCCTTCCTTCAAAATGTTCCAAGTTTCCCCAACCACCACCAAACCCAAGCCCTGATATGACGTCAAGCCCTCAAAGGTGACGTTTTGGCCTCGTTAGGCAAGTTGTTTGGGTGGTAGGGGCTAGGTTAGGTCCTCCATGATGTCTTCTAGGACTCCAAAGGCATGTCTTCATCATTTGACTTGTGAGCCATGGTATCCAACCTGTCGGCTTCAAGCCCCATGGAAGCCCAAGTTAGGGTTGTTCCTCCAAAACTGTCCACCAGCTGGTTCCTGCAAAGAGAAATGGATACGCCTTCCAAGGATCTCAAGTCAAATGCATCATAATGAGTAAATCAAATCAATAAAAGAGTCATATAAGCATGTACATCCAAACCACCACATCGAAATAAACCAATGCTCAAAGACCCTATGCAATGAGGGTTGACAAAACGACCTATTGGGTGAATCGTTAGTCAAGTTCAGGGGTGTTTCCCAAGAGGACCTCCTTCTGATTCATGTGGGTGAGGTGTCATGGATGGGGGGGGGGACTTTGGGCATAGGGTTCATGATATACAAGGGGTTGTAGTGTCTCACTTATGGGTGCCTTTGTAAAGGGTGTGTTTCACCTTTGTTTTCGATGCAACCTTTTTCCAAGCCCATTTATTGCCTTTTATTCTTTTAGGATATTTATAGGTTGAAACCATAGTGGGGCTTCTACCTAAGCATGACAAATTGTGCCCACCTTGACTCTACCCTGGTCACATCATGCTTCCGCAAGTTGGAAACATGTGTGGGGCTTCTACCTAAGCAACAAAAATATTTCCCACACATGCTCCTCTCTGGTTGCCATTTTGTTATATTTATTTTTCACAAGTCCCATTAGTTTTTTTATGAGAGACATTTCATTGTCCTCAGGATCCCTGAGAGATCATCTAGAAGGTTAATGGTTTGAATTTTATATTTTTCCCTACAAGCCTCTGGGCATTCAACCCCTTCTTCCCATGAAATGAGGAACAACCCCTCCTTGGGTGAGTACACACGAAAATCCCAAAAGGTGAGGAGATAAGGGGATGAAGTGTGGAAAGTGACAAGTATGGTCGAGAATGGAACAATGAATCATCAAAAGGACCTCCCAGTAGCATACCTATCCCTAATGGTGACCCACTTATTAGGGCACATTGTCAACCACCAAAGTGAAACAGGGAAAAGAGCATAATGTCCAAGAAAATGTCACATAATGTTTCACGAGGCACCCTCAAATGTTGTACGACACTTGTCTCGCGAGGCCTCGCTAGTTGATTGCTCTTAGTCACGCAAGACTGAGCTAAATTTGGGGAGGATGCTAGTACCAGGTTGTTGAGGCTGAGGAAGAGCTATAGGTTTGAAATCTTATGTATCAGGTCAACTACAGGTGTAAGGTATGTTATTCTATGTGTTTTGAGTCTTGCATCTTGGAAGGTTTGGTACATGCATGAGGCACGTCTTTGTGAGTTTTGGTATATGCCTTGAGGCACATCTTGGATACATTGGCATATGGTTTGTTGTATGGTATATTCTTGAGGAATATCATGAGTGATATGACACATGTTTGATGATATCTCTTGGTACATGGTTTATGGATGTTGGTACATGCTTGAGGCACTTCTTGACGAGGTTATGGCACATGTTTGAGGTACATGCATTAAATGTTGTGGAATATGCTTGAGGCATGTCTTGGTGATGTTGGTACATGTTGAGGTACACCTTAGTGATGTTATGGTACATTGATTAGAATCATATCTTGGCTATTTTGGTATCTTCGTATCTTGGCTATCTTGGTTATGCATGAGGCACTTCGTTGATGATATGTTATGGTACATGGCATATGGCATGGTTGAGACATATCATGACTGATATACTATATGGTCGATGCATGAGATGGTACAGGTTTGATACATGGTTGATGTATGTGATATGATACATGTTTGATGTACGTGATATGGTACATGGATGATGTACCTAGTATGGCACATAGTTGAGGCATGATACGGTATAGGTTGATGTACATGGTGTAGGTACATGGTATGGTACATGTTGATGTACATGGTATGGTGATGGTTTCGGTATCCATGTGAGTAGATCAGGTTATAGTTGGTTGATGATGGTATCTCAGTCACAGTGATAGGGACAATAAGAGGTTGGATTATTGGTTGATCTTCAAATACAGGTTGATGTGATAGAGTGATAGTGATTGGTTGATGTGACAGTGACAGTGACAAGTTGCTTGATGACAGTGGAAATTTCAGGTTGATTAGTGGTAGTGACATTTTGAGTCTACACTTATATTTTAGGGTGGTAGGATGGGGCAAGGAAAGGGGGTTGTAGCCTCCTTCCGATTGGTGTCGGAGAACTCAGGGAGTTGGAGCTTCCTTCAGGTTGGAGCCTGTAAATTAGAGAGTTGTAGCCTCCTTCTGGTTGGAGATAGAGAATTCAGGGAGTTGGAGCTTCCTTTGGGTTGGAGCCTATAAATTAGAGAGTCATAGCCTCCTTTTGGTTGGAGATGGAGAATTTGGGGAGTTGGAGCTTCCTTTAGGTTGGAGCCTGTAAACTAAGGGGTTGGAGCCCCCTTTCAGTTGTAACTGGAGAATTCAAGGAGTTGTAGCTTCCTTCAGGTTGGAGCCTGTATACAGGGGGTTGGTTCTTCCTTCCACTTGGTGTTGGATAATTTGGATGTCGGTGCTTCCTATGAATGTAATCTTGATATATATAAGAAAACATTATGTGGTTTTCTCCCATTTGGGTTTCCACGTAAATTCTGGTGTACTGTTTATCTAATGTGATAATGTTGAATGGTATTGCTTATGGTTATATGCTCTTGATATATTGAATGCAATCATAAATGATATATTGTTGATAAAGTTGACGTTTATATATTTTGATTGAAAGTGGTAAAAAGTGTTCATATTGATTCACCCCCTCTCTCACTATTCCAACACTTTGCAAACCCATTGCTACAAGATATGCAACACACGATGAGCTAGCCAAGCAGATCGAATACATACAACTGCATAATTAGTTGGTGGACAAGAAATTCAATATCATGGCAACTAAAATGGGCATCAACTTCAACACCATTGAGGAGGAAACCCCCGAGGTTCCTCGGGACGGTCCCTCCTCATTCATTTAATTTGTTCTGACAAGCTTTATCTTCTTCATCAATATGTATAGTTATATAAAAAAGAATATTGATCCTTAGACTTCAAATCAGTTTTTAGATAGGTCTTGTATAAATTATTACAATATATATTTTTATATATATCGGGCAACAAGCCCAATTAAGTAAATGTTCTATTGTTGGGCTGGTTTCCCAAGTGGCAGGCCATCAACATAACACTTATAATTTTTTGTCTCCTTATTTTAATATAGATTAGCTAGCTTATATATAAAAAAAAATTGTAACAATTACAAATTGGTTGCAATTTTACTATTGTGAACCTTTACGTTGTTGCTTTTTGTATGACAATAGATCTCTTATTCATATATAATAAAATATTTTTCTTGTTTCATTGCATTGTCGAATGTTGTAAAATGTTGTGTTCCTAGATAATTAATATGTGGATGATTTACATTGTTACAAATAACATAGGTGTAATTGGTTGGATAACGCATTAATGCAATCATTATATCGAAATGCAACAACAAAAATATAAAACATTTTATTATAAAAAAATATTTGATTTTGAAATGATTAATTGAAAATTTGTAAAAAACAATGAATTAATATATATACATATAAGTGCATTGTATTCCTTTGAAATCAATAGATGGTGTGTCCCATAATATAGAAAGCGGTGCATTTTGAGGGGTCATACGCACTGGTGCAAATTAATTATAATAATGCACCCGTGAGAACTATTGAGAAAACACATTGTTCCATAAACGATATAACGTACAATAATATTTATCATTTCAAAATTGTACGATTCTCATGTTTAAAATATACACCAGGGCACTAAAAACAATTTACGTATCGGTGTGTTAAGTTTATTACATGCATCAGTGCTTAGTAAAAATAATGGCACCAACATCTCACCTCGAATATTTGAAATTTCACTACACTTCGGTGCACATTGTAAAATAAACATTAATATGTACTAATTACACAAGCATAGGGGCACACTTTATTTATTTTTAACAATAATTGAATTAAGACTTTGAATTAAAGGGTTGTGCCATAGGCAAAGCAACAGTCAAAATTTACATAAAGAGTCTTGAGAGCTACATAGCACAACTTTGTATTTCGGCTAATATAAAGAAAAAATAAAAACTTATAATTTCGGGTAATAAGGCTGCCATAAACTCTAATATATTGTCCTAATAAAAATAAGAATTTGAGATAATGCATGAAGCTGCATTATCTAACTACCCATCCTATCTTTGAGTTTTTCCTGGTATATCGTTTTCAACTTCCATGGGTGTTGCTTCATGTCCTATTTATGTTGCACCTGCTCTGTCTCTGAGATAATTTCACTCATGTTCCACCGTGTTTAATCTTTGCAAAAGTGTTGTGATTGTTGCTTCCAGTTCCTGAACTCTTTGTCTTTCAATTTTGTGTTCCTGGAGATGTCGAACTTCTTGTTCTAACTTCTTATTTTTCTGTATCAACATTAGCATTGTTTGTTCCAGAGTTTTTCTTTGTTGTCTTTCTTGTATGATACTTTCGGTTATGTTGAGGACAATCTAGTCATTATATTTTCCATGTTAATTATTCGCCTGACATTCTCATTCTATTGTCCCTGTATTCCTTCCAAGATTGTCTCGAAGCGCTTCAAGTACCCTTTGACTTTGATCCAAAAGGGGTCCATGAATATAGAAAGGCCCAAACTCACAATTATATTTTCTTTGATTTGAATAATGAAGTCACATTGGAGTGATAACTCTGAAGGATCATCAAAAATAGGAAGGCCCAAGATAAGAAGCAAGGTGATTGACAAGTCCGCGAGACGAAACCAAGGAGGCTGCAAAGATTAGAAGGATTAAGAACTGATGACAAAATAAACCAAGAGAGAACCGTAGGTTCGGGGAGAGATGGAGTAGGGACAACGACCTAAGAGGGAGGAGAGGTAGAGTTTGGAGAGAAGGGAAAGGGGGAAGAAATGGGGGGGTTGGGAAAATACGAGAGAGGGCCAGAAAAACAATACAAAGAGAAGGCTCTGAAAAACTAGATGCGAAAAACCCAGAAAAGGAAAATTGGATCAGGGAGGAGAGAAAATAAGAGAAGGATCGAAAAGAGGATCATAGAAATCTAAGAAATAAAAAAAATTGCAGCTACAAAATCTAATTCTTTCCCAATCCAAAAAATTTATGGACAGAGTTTCAATAACCTTCGCATGTATAACTTGTGTGTACCTGGAGATGGACGGATGTTGTTCTGAGAGGAGATATGAACTTGAAGAAGGATAGTTGCTTGAATCAGACCTATGACCAAGGTCGAGCCTTCTCGGCCAATGCATTGAACTTGAAGAGTTCTTCATTCTCAAATTCACAGCTAATAAAAGTTCACACATTCTTGTGGTATTATTCTGATTACTGGGATGTAATGGCAAGGTGTGTGACAAGACTGTGATGCCACTCCCAATGTAGTTACTTCTACCATGTTTTCTCAGGCATGTCATGGGATATGATTAGCCACTAACACTCCATTAATTTCCACTTGACCTTTGATTAGGTTGACTCCTTTTTTGCATTTTTGTCTGCTTCCTCATTGTGGTCTCTTTTGATGTGGAATAGTTTTGTTGTGTTTATTTTTTTGAGAATGTCCAAGACTCGTAACATGATACCTTTATATCAATTTCCCCCGTTAATTTTTTTTGAATTGGAACTCTTGTTACTACCATTGAGTCACCACAGATTATTAGATTACTTAATTGTTTATTGAGAGCTAGTTTAAGTCCTGCATATAGAGCAAAGGCCTTCGCTTCATTGTTGGTGTATTTTTCAAGTCCCCATGCATAGCTGATATCAATTCTTCCTTCAGGATTATGATTGATCCCCCCCACTCCTGCCACTCGAGGGTTGCCATGAGAAGCTCTATCGAAAAAAAGAATTGAGGAAGTTTGTTTTTCTTGCTAAAGGGCACAATTAGATTTGTCCAATATTAAGGCCCAATGGGGAGTGGAAGGGGAAGTGAAATTTGTTAATGACTTATATCTTAGATTGAAAGAGTTAAGCCAAAGATCTCCCCTACTATCCAAAGGTTGTGAGTGCCATTGAACTCTTTGCCTCGTATATTCTCAGAGGAGGGTTGTATCTTTCAGAGTTACTTGTCTAGGTGTGTATGTGGCATTGTCAAAGATTTTTTTATTGCAAGCCAGCCAAATACCCCAACAAATATATTTTGGAAGAGCTTCCCAATATCTTGAAAGAATATATTTTCCTTTTAGATTCCCAGTATAGTGTTTTTTCCATTTAAAAAAACAATCTAAGCAAGTTTCAGGCCATTTTAATGTTTGAAGCAAAGTGCCTAGAACATGGTTCCATGTCTCTTTTGTGAATTTGCAGTATATGGATAGATGTTGAATAGATTATTGTGCTTCCTGACACAACACGCACCATGAGGGTCCATTAATTCCCCTTTTTTGCAGGTTTTATGTTGTTAGGATTTTTTTTTGCACTAGTAACCAACAAAAGAAATTAATCTTGGGAATGCCATCATTATGCCATATTTTGTTCTACAAATTGTCTCTAGGGTGACCGTGTGAGGATTCCAAGAGAATAAAGTATCCTTTTTTTACTGAGTAAATAGAAGCATCAAAACCACAGATATCTTGATCATGTTGATTGTGTGGTGCACACCCTTGCATGGAACTGATGAACTAATTGTAGAGTTCTTGAATGTGCACAGGGAGTTGAATATCTTTCCATCTAATACAGGTACCATCGATATCCCATAAAGATAAGTCTGCTAATGTGTGAAAGCCTTAAGATTCTAACCATCCTCGAGTAGGGAGAAAGTTCATTGATATTTCAATATTCCCTCTTTCCATAATTTTGTCTTCCCATGGATTGATCAATCATCCATTTCCAAGAATCCAATTTAATTTGTCCATGATAAGAGAGCTAGCTGAAAGCAACAATTTGAATATTGACGTGCGAGTGGTGCCTTTTGGTCGAAGAGTTGAACTTTTCCTCCTTGATCCATAGAAGTATTTATTCCATAGAGCCTGTTTCCACCATTCCACCTTGCTCATTACTAATCTCCATAGAAGTTTTGCTCCCAGTGCTTGATTCATTAAATCTGGTTCCCTTGTTTTTTGTTATTTGATTTCCCTCCTTGCCAAACAAAATTTCAAAACTTGATAGCAATTTTTTTGGATATGCTTTTAGGAGCTAAAAGAGTAGAACTTTTAATAAATTGGAAGTGCAGAGAGTACCACCTTGATAGGAGTCACCTTGCCTGTTGGATTGAGCCATTGAGATCCCCATTGGTTTAATTTCTTGTTGATTTTATCAAGAATCTGTTGCCAAATATGAGAACTTGAGGATTTTATGGAGATGGTGATGCCCAAATACCTGTAAGCAGTCCAATTGTCCACCAAGGTGAACTGAAAAATGGCAGTTATGGACCTCATTATTCTAAGAGGAGTATTCCATCCAAAAACTTGACATTTATTATTGTTGACTGCTCCTCATGATGCATCGAGGAAGGACTTAATAATATGCTTAATTTTAGAGGCAATGATTGAGGAGCTCCCTCAAGGAGAAGAGTGCCATCTGCAAATTGGGAGTGATTAAAAATTTTTCACTCCTCTTGCAGTTTGTATGCCAGGAAGATTCCCAATAATTCTTTCAAATTCCAATTTCCTACTTAGACTTTTAGTTATGATCGAGAATAGAAGAGGGGATAAGGGGAAGCCTTCACAAAGACCTCTACTTATCTGGAAAAAGGAAGTAGGACGACCATTTACAAGAGGAGCTATCCAAGGTTTCCGGATACAAGCATCCATCATTCTGATGAAAGATGTGTTGAAGCCGAAGTTTTCCATTGCCATGAAGAGAAAACTATGACAAACACAATCAAAGGCATTTTCCATATCGATCTTTATGACCATGCCTTTATTTTTGGAGGTAACACTTGAGTGAATTGCTTCTTGAACATGCACTATATTGTCCACAATTTTTTTGTTTTGCATGAAACCTCCTTAATTGGAGGAGATTATTTTGGGCATAACGTTTTTTAGGCGGTTAGCTAAATTTTTTGTCAGAATTTTATACAAAGAGTTGCAAAGGGATATTGGTCTAAAACGGGAGAAATAAGCATGTTTTGTTTCTTTGGGTATCAGAGAAAGAAAAGAGGAATTGGTGTTGCCTCTGATTTGAAATGATTTTTGAGAATATTGGAGCATACGCTTTAATTCATACTTTATGAGATCCCAAAAAATTCTATAAAAGACTATGGGGAAGCCATCAAGGCTCGAAGCTTTATCTAGTTCGAAACTCCAAACAACAACACAAATTTCTTCTTCTGATATAATTTTATTGAGATCCAAATTCTCCTCATTTGATATCAAGGTTGGGATGTGTTCAAGCATGATATCAATATTGTCTTGGTTTGCATTATTGTGGAGAGTGTAGAGTTTCTCAAAATGAGATCTGGCAACATTTTTTTTTTCCTGAGAAATCAGAGACCATAGTGCCATCTTCCAAAGCTATCTTAGACACATTATTTTTACTTTGTCTAGCTTTAGCCTGATTATGAAAAAAAATTGTATTTTTAACCCTTGTCTGTAACCAGAGACTCTGAGACTTTAAACGCCATAACTCTTCTTCTTTTTTCAGCACTTGTTGATACTGGCATTGAAGGTTGAATTCTTCTTTGTGGATTTGGGGAGTTATGGCTTGCTCCTAAATAGATTTTTGGAACTCATCCAATTTGGATATAAGAGACATTTTTTCAGAAGTGGAGTTGATGTCATGGAATTTAGCCCATTGCTTGAGAGTTTGTTTAACCAACCTTGTTTTTTGTTCCCAAATGTAAATTGGTGTTCCAAATATCCTGGTCTTCCATGTAAGAGACATTAAATAAAAAACCTCTTGATTATGAAGCCAAATATGATTAAAATGGAAAGGAAGGGGTTCATAGTTTGGAAGGGATTGAAGATGAAGAGATATGGGAGGGAAAATGCAAAATTTGATGGAGGGGTTTGAATTAAGGAAACTACTATGGACTAAAAAATGGTCCAATCTAGCAATTATATGGTCCGACCCGACTCTCATGTTTTTCCAAGTACTATTCCCTCTTTGAGGAGGAATGTTCAAAATATCCCAATTAATAAGAAGGTTCCGAAAAGATAGATGAAAGAGAGATCACAGCCAAAAATTCCCCCCCTTTTTTCAGAATTGTATCTAATTAGGTTGAAGTCTCCTATTATAATACAAGGCTCTAAAATGGAAGATTCCATCAACTTAGAAATTGAGCTTCAACATTCAGCTTTTTCACGAGGATCCATGGGAATGTACACATTGATAACAAAGAAGATGAATTTTTTTTATTTATGCACAAATTTTGATTGAATCCAATGAGGATATTAAGAATGCTACATCAAACATATCTCTTGTTCATTCCAAAGAATACATAGCCCTCCAGAAGCACCTCTAGCATCCTCTACAGTGGCTTTGTTATTTCTCTAAATATTGTTCCTTATTTTATATATATCCTTTGTTTGCATTTTCATCTCCTTAAGAAGTAGGATAAGTGGCTTTTACGAGAAGATAAGATCTTTGGCAGCTTGAACTTTTGGGAGGCTGCCTAGGCCCCTACAATTCTAGGAGACAATTATCATTATTTGGTGCGATTAGACTGAGAACCGCCTCTTTTCCCAGCTTCCCCACTTTGTGCCTTGTTATTTTTCGAATTCCCTCCTATCATCGGGGTAATAATTTTATGAGAACCCAATAAGATATCCTTTTGATCCTGCTCTTCCCTCACATATTTCGCACGTTTTCTTCCCGATTTCTTTGGAAACATTTCATCCGAGGCTTTATCTTCTAAGCCTTCATCCCCCTGAATTTATGTTTCTGAATTATATTTGATGTCTGGGAGAGTGATTTATGTGTCTTTAAAAGCTTATACGTCCTCTAGATGGGTATCTAGTGGATTGCAAATTAAGGATGTGACAAGGTCTTCAGATGATTTCAATTTTGTAGTATCTGAGCAAGGTGGAGGAGGGATAATTTGGATTGAAGGTTTCTCTTGAATTTCTATATTGAACACATTGTTGAGCTAAGATTCGTCCTCTATTGTTTCTTTCAACTGGGATAAAGACTCGAACCTGTTTGTTATAGCTAGATAGGATTTTGTGTGATTGGTTGCACCTTTTCTAAGTGATTTCAAATAAGTATAGGGGGGACCAGAAGAAGAAGGTCCAAAATATTGTCCTTTGCTTCCACCATAGCCCATTTTCTTTGAAATTGTCTGTCATTTCTCCTCCCTTCCTGTTGTAGATGGTATTTGCTCTACCTTCTTACAATTTCTTGCGAAGTGGCCATACTCATGACACAACTTACACTTGAATGGTAATTGTTCATAATCCAACTATTGAATGTGTTCCCAGTTATCAAGGGTGATAACTAACGCTTCTGGGATGCCTTTCTCAAGGTCAACTTCAACACAAATTCTTGCGCAGGAATAAAGCCGCTTTTTTGGTTCAACACGGTCTATATACTTCCCAATGGAGTTTCCAATACTTTGGAAGGCATCATCATTCCAACAATGTAAGGGCAAATGGGGAAGTCTTACCCAAATAGGAACTTTCGAAGGGACATCATTCTCTGGACCAAATTATGGAGTCCATTTGTTAAGATACATTCCTCCGGCTCCTAGAAAGTATGAGCCGCTTCTAAAAATTAAATCCCTATCTTCCTTATGTTCAAAGAGGAATGCAAAAAAACCTTTTCCACAAAAGCAATGGCTAAGAGAGCCTTTGATTAATGGCTTCCAATTTTTATCCAACCAAAATCCTATCATTTTTTAGATGGCCAAATACCTATAAATTGTCCATTCAATCCTCTATCATCTAAATCCAATGCTTTCTTTCTTGCAACAGTGGGAGGTAATGCAACCTTTGGCATTCCATCGAGTTTCTTGACAAATTTTATGGGATGTGATTTCGATGGTTTTACAGAGGCCAAGACAAGCACTTTAAAGGAGACAACTTCCTAATCAGGAGGGGACAGTGGCCCCCTCTCCACGGACTCATACATTAAACCCAGAAACAAACAAAATAGACGCACATAGGGGATTCACACAAATCTATTTGAGGTGCACGCTATATTACACACACCAAGTCTCGGGATAACTTGATCGTAGATGTGCTCACTATAACTTAAACACAACGGGGTGTTCAAAACCTAAAATGCACAGGTACTTCATACACAAACAAGGAAAAACATATGCGTATAAATTATAAGAGCATCGATGCTCTGCATACGACGCAAAAGGCGGAACTAGTGTGCAATAGTTATAAACACACCAGGCGTTTTTAATTATATCAACGTGTTGAGGCGTTTGTATTATAGTCTGGCACCGATGCGTTTGTATTATATTAACGCACCAGTGCATTTTGACAAGAACAACAACGGACAAAAAAAACCTCTGCTACAACCTTCGCCCGCCCATTTTTTTTAGTTATACAGAACATCCACTAAAACCTCTACAGTCAATAGAGGAGGTTATAGCGGAGGTTTTTTTTTTAAAATTTCGTAACACTAAAAACCTCCACTAGAAGGTGTTCTCCTTGTAGTGTAATTATAATATTACCTCTCTCATATGGTGGCTCAGCCTGTCCATCCTTGCACATGGATATTGTACAAGCTTGAGGATGGGATTGTCCTCACTGGATAACAAATCTAAAGCTTTCAAATCACTGAACTACATGGGTACTCCTATTGACTCTCCTTGGGCAACATCTGCCTCCATATGTGCAGACACACATCATTCATTCTCCTAGGAGGGTAGTGGTTGAATGTCAAATGAGTCATTAGAAACATCTTAAAAAATCAAGTAAATAACTTTGAATCAAAGTGGAATACATGTCTCCCCTCAAACATGCATGACAATGATTTAAAGCAATAAAAAACTATCGCAAGAAAATGGCATAACACCTAATCAGTATAGGCTTGTGAAATAAACTATATACATAGTACATCAAAGGGAAACTGGTGCACTGTCGATTAGAGGTATTGTGTGCTAGTGTCATGACCACAAGGGACAACAACTTAACATGTTCCTCACCAAAAGAATGTAAACTCAACTATCCCACATCAACATAGAACTCACTGGGGTCAGTGATGACTACACTAGCATATCTTTACACATATGTCACTTGACTCTCTCCCACAATGTCAGGCAACAAATCAAGGAATGGGGAAAATCCTCCCTCCTCTTAGATAAATCAATGATGAAATAAAAATCCTCCTTTGTAGGTTGGTACCACAAATCGGGACCAGCTTTGAAAGCTTGCTTGACATGATCCCAACAACAAATCAACTGCATCATTAAGTGTGAGTTTCCCTCAAGGGAGATAGCCTCCTAATAAAACTCGAGGATGCCAACATCCCTCAAAATGAGACAAATCTCAACTCTAATAGGATGAGCATATAGATCCCTCTCCTTCTTGTCGACCTCCCACTCAAGTATGAAGGCATATGTGTCGATTTTTGTTGTTATTCCTACTATTTTCATCATTATTGTTATCCATGATTCACATACAAATTCATTAAGCACATATATCTATAAAATAAACAATCTATACTAAAATACCATTTGTAATATTAATCAAATATTAAACTTAACGTTTTTTCCATAGTAACGTGTAAAACTAATACGTGCACCACATTTGTTACGAGACACCATCGAAGGTGCATTGTAATATTATTTAGTGCACCATTGCTCTTTAATATAACTAAACACACCAATTGGCACAATAATATTTTAAATATTAGTTTGTCGTTGCTTTTCTTTTGTACTAGAGCATTGCCAATGGTGCATCATAAAAATTAATAACCTACTGACAAGCCCAATATTTTATTAGTCCCTGCCGTAGGCATAGAGGGACTATAGCAATCGATAATTCGTTGACCTGGTATTAGTTTGTCCTTTGACCACAAATATTTGCATAATATCTAATGTTGGAACTAGGGAAAAAAAAACATTGATTTTTATATAATAAAAAGTACCATATATGTCACGATATGATTGGATAACAGATTGGAGGTCTTATTATCGGCTTCGCTATTCCCAATGTTTTATATGTTAGCATATCCAAACTTTTTGATCGTATACGGTCTTTTTGAATCATATATTTTTTTATGCATTGCTTGAAGGTGAATTAATGCTAGCATTAGTTCGAATGTTTGTCTTAGCATTTTCTGCTAGCTAAATTTATCACAATGTATGATATGCTAGCGTATCCAAGGTTTGTCTATTTTTTATTATTATTAAGTACTTAACGTAAGCAAAGCCTGCCACACACATTCTTTCTTAAATGTTTACACAACGCGAGGCCCTTGGACGGTTATGACAATCTTAAATGTTTCTGACAGCCTTAAATGTTTACCTAACATGCCTTAGAGCCTTAAATGTTTACTTAACATGTATATCATGGAACAGGCTATACATGAAAAATAAAAATAAATTTGGAATTTTGGAATTTTGATTTTGTTTATGATAATAAAGGTGAAATTTATTTTTATTTTTCATTTTTCAGGTTCATGTTCCGCGATATACATTTTGCACTCAACAATTACGGAATTGCGGGTTGGAGGAGTCGCAGGTTCACATTTTTCATTTTTCATGTCTAGTGTGTTCCGTGATATATATTTTGCACCCAACACTTCCGTCATATACATTTTGCACCCAACAATTCCTTCATATACATGAGACTCAGTAATTTATAGAATATTATAACATTGTACCAAGATTTATAGCAATTTATATAATGCTATAACACTTTTTACTTAATGAATAATATAAACAATAACCCAATTGTAAGATGCAGATGCAAATAGGTGCCATATTCAAGGGTGACATGACAATGTAAATTTGGAATTTTGATTTTGTTTATGATAATAAAGGTGAAATTTATTTTTAATTTTCATTTTTCATGTCAACTTGTTCCGTGATATACATTTTGCACCCAACACTTCTGCCATATACATTTTGCACCTAACAATTATGGAGTTGCGGGTTGGCGGAGTAGCGGGTTCACATTTTTCATTTTTCGTGTTCAGTTTGTTCCATGATATACATTTTGCACCCAACAATTCCGTTATATACATGAGACTAAGTAATTTATAGAATTTTGGAATTTTGATTTTGTTAATGATAATAAAGATGAAATTTATTTTTAATTTTCATTTTTCATGTCCATGATATACATTTTGCACCCTACACTTCCGTCATATACATTTTGCACCCAACAATTACAGAGTTCCGGGTTCACATTTTTATTTTTCATTTTTCATGTCCATCTTGTTCCGTGATATACTTTTTGCACCCAACACTTCCGCCATATACATTTTGCAGCCAACAATTACATTTTGCAGCCAACAATTACAGAGTCGCGGATTCACATGTTTCATGTTCACAGGTTCACTTGTTCCGTGATATACATTTTGCACCCAATACTTATGTCATATACATTTTGCACCCAACAATTCCGTCATATACACGAGACTCAGTAATTTATAGAATATTATAACATTGTATCAAGATTTATAGTAATTTATATAATGCTATAACACTTTTTACTTAATTAATAGTATAAACAAATATTTAAATTTTATTCAATATTATTTTTATCGTTTTTAAATGCAAATTTGGAATTTTGATTTTTTTATGATAATAAAGTCGAAATTTATTTTTAATTTTCATTTTTCATGTCCAACTTGTTTCGTGATATACATTTTGCATCTAACAATTACAGAGTCATATTTTTCATGTCCAGTTTGTTCTATGATATGCATTTTGCACCCAACACTTTTGTCATATACATTTTGCACCCAACAATTCCGTCATATACATGAGACTGAGTAATTTATAGAATATTATAACATTGTACCAAGAGTTATAATAATTTATATAATGTTATAACACTTTTTACTTAATGAATAGTATAAACAATTATTTAAATTTTATTCAATATTATTTTTAAAGTTTTTAAATGTAAATTTGGAAGTTTGGAATTTTGATTTTGTTTATGATAATAAAAGTGAAATTTATTTTTATTTTTCATTTTACATGTTCAGTTTGTTCCGTGCTATAATTTTTGCACCCAACACTTCCACCATATACATTTTGCACCCAACACTTCCACCATATACATTTTGCACCCAACAATTACAGAGTCGCGGTTGCGGGTTGGCGGAGTGGAGGGTTCACATGTTTCATTTTTCATGTCCATCTTGTTCAGTGATATACATTTTGCACCCAATACTTTTGTCATATACATTTTGCACCCAATACTTCCGTCATATACATTTTGCACCCAACAATTCCGTCATATACATGAGAATAAGTAATTTATAAAGTCATATACATGAGACTAAGTAATTTATAAAATATTATAACATTGTAATTTATAGAATATTATAACATTGTACCAGGATTTATAGTAATTTATATAATGATATAACACTTTTTACTTAATGAATAATATAAACAAGTATTTAAATTTTATTCAATATTATTTTTAACATTTTTAAATGTAAATTTGAAATTTTGGAATTTTGATTTTGTTTATGATAATAAAGGTGGAATTTATTTTTAATTTTCATTTTTCATGTCTAGCTTGTTCAGTGATATACATTTTGCACCCTACACTTTCGTCATATACATTTTGCACCCAACAATTACGAAGTTGCGGGTTGGCGGAGTGGTGGGTTCACATTTTTCATGTCCAACGTGTTCTGTGATATACATTTTGCACCCAACACTTCCGTCATATACATTGTGCACCCAACAATTCCGTCATATACATGAGTCTGGGTAATTTATAGAATATTATAACATTGTACCAAGATTTATAGTAATTTATATAATGCTATAACACTTTTTACTTAATGAATAATATAAACAATTATTTAAATTTTATTCAATATTATTTTTAAGGTTTTTAGATATAAATTTGGAATTTTGATTTTGTTTATGATAATAAAGGTGAGATTTATTTTTATTTTTCATTTTTCATGTACGTCTTGTTCCGTGATATACTTTTTGCACCCAACATTTTGCAACCAACAATTACAGAGTCGTTGGTTGGCAGAGTCGGGTTCACATGTTTCATTTTTCATGTCCAGTGTGTTCCGTGATATACATTTTGCACCCAACAATTCTGCCATTTACATGAGACTGAGTAATTTATAGAATATTATAACATTATATCAAGATTTATAGTAATTTATATAATGCTATAACACTTTTTACTTAATAAATAGTATAAACAAATATTTAAATTTTATTCAACATTATTTTTAATCTTTTTAAATGTAAATTTGAAATTTTGGAATTTTGATTTTGTTTATGATAATAAAGTTGAAATTTATTTTTAATTTTCATTTTTACATTTTGCACCCAAGGGTTGGTGGAGTTGCTGGTTCACATTTTTCATTTTTCAGCTTGTTCCATGATATACATTTTGCACCGAACACTTCTATCATATACATTTTGCACCCAACAATTCTGTCATATACATGAGACTCACTAGTTTATAGAATATTATAACATTGTACCAAGATTTATAGTAATTTATATAATGTTATAGCACTTTTTATTTAATCAATAGTTTAAACAATTATTTAAATTTTATTCAATATTATTTTTAACGTTTTTAAATGTAAATTTGGAATTTTGGAATTTTGATTGGTGAAATTTATTTTTATTTTTCATTTTTCATGTCCAGTTTGTTCCGTGATATACTTTTTGCACCCCAACACTTCTGCCATATACATTTTGCACCCAATAATTACAGAGTAGCGGGTTGGCGGAGTCGGGGGTTCAAATGTTTCATTTTTCATGTCCATCATGTTTCGTGATATACATTTTGCACCCAACACTTCCCTCATATAAATTTTGCACCCAACAATTCCGTCATATACATGAGACTGAGTAATTTATAGAATATTATAACATTGTACCAAGATTTATAGTAATTTATATAATGCTATAACACTTTTTACTTAATGAATAGTGCAAACAAATATTTAAATTTTACAATTACAGAGTCGTTGGTTGGCGTAGTCGTGAGTTCACATGTTTCATTTTTCATGTCCAGTTTGTCCCATGATATATTGCACCCAACACTTCCGTCATATACATTTTGCACCAATAATTCCGTCATATACATGAGACTCGGTAATTTATATAATATTATAACATTGTATCAAAATTTATAGTAATTTATATAATGCTATAACACTTTTTACTTAATGAATAGTATAAACAAATATTTAAATTTTATTCAATATTATTTTTAACGTTTTTAAATGTAAATTTGGAATTTTGGAATTTTGATTTTGTTTATGATAATAAAGTTGAAATTTATTTGTAATTTTCATTTTTACATTTTGCACCCAACAATTACAGAGTCCCGAGTTCACATTTTTCATTTTTCATGTCCAACGTGTTCTGTGATATACATTTTGTACCCAACACTTCCGTCATATACATATTGCACCTGTTCCATCATATACATTTTGCACCCAACGGGTGCAAAATGTATATCACGAAAGTGTTGGGTGCAAAATGTATATCACAGAGGTTGGACATGAAAAATGAAAAATGTGAACCCGCAACTCCGTAATTGTTGGGTTACATGGGTTATGTATTAAATACTTCATGTACTATCAAACTTAGATACTAGGAACCTTCGTTGATGTACCAGACATTAATAATTTTTGATAAATTTCAAATAAAATTAATTCGGGAATACTAAATTCTGCATAGATACCACATGTACTACAACTTGCAACCCACGCATTTGCTCCCATTCCAACCCGGCAGAGATTACGCTGCCATGCAACACTTGTTTTTATTATGTTTAGCTTGTTTGTGTACTTAATATGCAATAGAGAACTAGTAAAAGTGCATTGGGCTATTTAATAGCACACCAACACGTGTGGATTTTTTTTAATTAAATTTAACTCCACGGTGCACTAAGATGTAACTGAGAACCGCCGACTGTGCATTCTTAAATTTACGAGTGCACCAACAAGTGTAGTGAACTTTGATATTAAGTTTATCCCAATGGTGCACTTCTTATGTATTAACACACTGACATGCCTGGGATTTTTTTTATTGTGTTTACATTATCTATGCACTCAAGATATAATTGAGCACTGATAAAGGTGCATTGCTACATTTAACAGTGCACTGATAAATATGGGAAATTTTAATTCATTAAATTTAACTCATTGGTGCGCTAAGATGTACTAGAGCACCATGGACAATGTGTCCTTAAATTTAGGACTACACCAATAAGCATAGTAAAATTTGATATTTTACATGTATCCCTACAATGCACTTCATATATTTTAGCACGCTATAAATGGTGTGCCATATAAAAGCATCAACTAATGATATAAGCCGAATGCACACTGCGCACCACATGAAATTTATTGAAAAGAAATGAGAAAATAGTCTCCTATAAATTTTAAATTTTAAACTGCTATAAAGATAAAGATAAATAGGGGATAAATCAACTTACTTAGTGGCCTCTCAACTAACAAGGCACGGTTGTCGTGTAGAGAAAAAATGAAAATTTTGTATCATTTGCAAAAGTCTAAAATTAATCAAATCCACCATAGAACATAAGGAATCGAGAACTCCAACAATACAATGGGGAGGTTATAAGTGGATAGCGAGCATTGGTGTTTATCGGTTTGAAGCACCAAAGAAAAGTTACAAATGAAATTACGGTTTGGTAATTCTTTTTTTACCCCAACGCAATGCTCTAGATGATAACCGGATGCACATGTGTGTATGTGGGTATCTAGCACACCTATGTCATTTTTTAAATATATAAAAAAATGATATTTCATTACAAGTACTTACAACACAACGTTGGTGTTATATGCACATTTGTGAGATTATGTTGTTAGCGCACCGTTGTGACAATTGTGAATTTGAAAAATTCACCAATTATATTTTTATCACTTTTTTAAGTCAAACTATTTAAACCACATTGGTGATCCATATACAATGACACATTGGTGTGTATATCAACACAACAACCATCGACAATAGTTTGTTTTTAATCATTTTTAATCGATATTTTATCACAGGTTAGCACAACCTGACGTCGGTGCATGTGTATTAATACACATTGGTGTGCTTATTAAGTTAGCGCACTAGTTCAAGATATATGGATTAAGCTCACAGATTAAAATCATCTGCAAAAACCCCCAACTGCTTTCCTCCACTATAAGAGGAGAATGGATACATGTTTTGGGGAGGCTCTGCAAAAACCTCAGCTAGGCATGTTTTCTTTGTAGTGTTTTTGTATATAACAAGCTAGAATAAAGCATGAGACTTCCAACTAAATGTGTAACCTTGTTAAGACAACATGTCAAGCATCTAGGTAATGGATGAACTATCACACTGGATATAGTGTATATACTTGGGAAAAGTTGTAGAATCTGAACCAAGAACTTATGTGTTAAAAATGTGAAGTGAATGATGAACTTCGACTCATTTGGAAGTTGTTATCAAGGAAATGAACACTCCCATGTGTCGATGTCATCTCTATACATAATGGAACATTACTATTTTTTTTAAAACAAAAACAAATATATTTTTTATTAGACAAAGTTGTAGCTTGGCGTTGTGATAAAAAAATATGATGTATGGCAAAGAATAGTCGAAAAACTTAGCAGAGAACTAATAGATTGTTTTTAAAAGTTCAAAAATATTCTTCACCAAGGATGACCATAAACCTCTACTAGTATAAATCCTAAAGAAATCTCCTAGTATCAATCCTACTTTGCAAAACATCAAATAAACTATAAATTAATGGAAACACATGGTTATTAGGACCACGGACTTGCCCAACATAAGAAAGGTTGTGATCCTCTAGCTTCCATATCCATACATTCACACAGTTGGTGTATCATTTTCCTCTTCTTTGAACTCCCCCAAGGTTGATTTGCCAGACATTCCAATATTTAAAGTTATAGATGAGAATCCAATTGTATGAGCATTCAACACTCAGCTTCAATCGCCTGAATTTGCTTGCTTTGTGCATAACCATTTCCTTATTTATTCAATTCTACTGCCTCTCATTTCTTCAACCTTTGTTCTGAAGATGGACCTTGTTTTGGGATCTGAAACGTCGATTATAAACACCAGTACTGTGGATCTTTCGATAAATCTTGAAAACATACTTTTATTATGGGTTTCTCTGTGCCCATGAAATTTAGATGTAATAGAAAATAAATAAGTCTCGTTGTCAAAATAAGATTCTCATGCCTCCTTAGAACCCTCTAGATTTCAAATATGTCACAAAATGTGTTGCCCCATCGATAAGGAAAGTTTCCAAAGTTATCCATTAAGTCCAAACACCAAGTACTCCTGTCATATTACAATCCAAACATAAAGAACACAAAATGAGTCAATAGAACTTCCACTAAGGTACTACCTTACCAACCAAAAACAGAGGCCCAAGGACAATTGAAATGTCCAAAACCATGGAAGAGTAGAACACATCCATAGGCAGTCAAAGAAATTTCCTAAAGAAGGATCTAAACTTCCAAAACCACCCAAGAAAGAATTGATTTGCACTTAATTCAAACTCCTAACCCAAATAGAATTCAAAAGCCACTCCACATTCAATAAGTCTACTAAAAATCACATAGGATAAATATCCATAATTATTGTTGCTTACTAGGATACCAAGCAAAATTGAGAGAGAAATCCTAACAAAGAATGCATACATCGAAATTTGGCCAAGATGACATTCCTCAAGCCAAGACTTCCAATCCCAATCAGTGCAAATCCCATTATCCCAACAACATACTTTTTTATGATCTCTCACACTTCAAAATGTTGACTCTAAGTAACGTGGAGAATGTGTGAAGGTACCTTGTTTAAGCCATCCATTGATGCTCGTTCACGTGAATTAACTATGCTCTTCCTCATGAGTTAATAGATGAAGGACATGCTAAATATTAAGAGGACCATAGAATAAATGTAATGAATTGGTTCAATAAAAGGACACTTTTTGAACTTAAGAGCTCCTTTTGCAAGGCGATAGGTTGAATTTGCTAATTTGTCTACATGCTTGTTACGCACCCTTAAGACATGATAGAATTCCAAGGACTAAAAACATCGTATCTCTTTTTGGATTCTTTGAATGATTCTAACAAGTATTTTGTTCGCTGGAATGGACAACTTGTGCATAAGTTTTATTATTATAGTTGAGTCTCTAGTAATTAGGATGTTTTTATTGTGCCTAGGATTCATTTGTTTTAATACTTGAAATAAAGTGATAGCCTCAACCTCATTGTTTGTGGTTGTATCCAACCCCCATTCAAAGGTAGCTTCTCGTTTTCATGTGAATTGACTATGCTCTGCCTCATGAGTTGATACATGAAGGACATGCTAAAGATTAAAAAGGTCGTAGTATAAACGCAAGGAATTTGTTCAATAAAAAGCCACTTTTTGCACTTAAGAGCTCCTTTTGCAAAGCGATAGGTTGAATTTCCTAATTTTTTTGCATGTTTGTTATGCACCTTTAAGACATGATAGAATCCCAAGGAATCAAAACATCGTATCTCTTTTTGGATTCTTTGAATGACTCTAGCAAGTATTTCGTTAGCTGGAATGGACATAATTGAGTCTCTAGTAATTAGGATGTTTTTGTTGTGCCTAAGATTCATTTGTTTTAATCCTTTAAATAAAGAAAGAGCCTCAACCTGATTGTTTGTGGTTGTACCCAACCCCCATTCAAAGGTAGCTTCTTGTTTTCCATCAGGATCAAAGATTATTCCCCCACCCTTCACCTACCACTCTTGAAACTTGACCAAAAATTGCCCAAGGAAAGGAAGAGTAATTTCTAGAATCAAGTAAAAATCAAAAGTAGCTCAAGATAAAGGCAATGTTGTAGCTTTATGGTAATGAAATTCAATGCATTTCTAACAATAAAGGAGATGTCTCACCTTAAGTTAGTTTGCTTCTAGAAAAATTGCATGATATCTAGAGTAACAACCATACTTTTATGTATATAATTATTGAATTGCTACTTGGGCAAGAAAAAATAGAATTGATGGTTTATTGTGTGATTGGTAATATGTCCATAAAACCTATCAATTCTGAACCTATGGAAATCCTTTCAATGTGTAGGAATTAAAAGGGACATGAATTTCTTCACTCATATCTTGCTATGATGTTTATATCTGCAGGGTTTAAGAAATGTGACCATGTGTAGATAATTAAACCATATGAATGTTGTGTGTGAGACTGTATTCTTAAAGGGCATGTGAGAGATAGGAATTATTGCACCAATATCCATTGGTCTCCCCACTTGTATTGTTGTCCTACATTGTAACCCAAGGCACTAAATTTCTTGAGGGACTGATATTTCTAAGAAGGGAATTGCCCAATTGGTGTTGTGAGAGGTTACGTAGGAAGGTGTCCAACTGGTCAATTGAGTGCTGGTGAGGTGTCTGGAATATGTGTCTAGTGTTGGCTAAGTTGTATAGCTTGTCATGGTGGATTGCATGTTATATAACATGGTATTTTTAAGTTAATACAAGTGTGCATTGAGTGGATTTTGTGATTGTGTTGACATTTACACATGTGTTTGATTGTACTGGGTGAATACATGATTGTGATAATATCACACATTTGATGAACACTAATTCATTGCTTTCGAAATTTTAATAGCTAAAATGATTCTATAATTTGTGTCATAATTTTGTGATCGAGCATTATGAGATAGTTCTTGTGTTTGTTGAATTTGCGTATTGTAATGGATAGATTCAATTATTGACTAAAATTTCAATGCAATATCTCATGGTAGCTATATGCATATGATATAACTGAGATGATTGATATGTCCTGAGGATAGATGATGGCAACTACAAGCTTGAAAGTATGGGAAGGATGCTACAGTGATGACAGTGGAACCCTGTGTTATACCTTGATCGTCTTGAGTTAAAGATTGGCTTGAGTGTGCTAGTGAGATGCCTTGGTGGGAGAATTATGGAGGCATGCACTATTTTGTCCTATGTTGTTGCACCTAATGGGATGGAATTCTCAAGCGACTGAGTTGCAAAGAAAGGAATTTCCTAAGATAGTGTTATGTTTGGCTATAAAGAAGAGGTAACTTGAATGAATATACAATGTGAGGTTCATGACATACGCTTACTCTAGTCAAGTGGCAATGTTGATTGGGTGTGTAAAGGAACATAGCATACAAAACCTCACTTGTGGCAACGATGCGAGGTAGTAATATATTCATATGAATAAGTATTAGGCTAACATTGCATATTGTATCTTATAGTGAATATGTGTTCTTCAATTAAGAATTTGGAGTTCTTATACTTGGAATAATTGTCACATGGGAGTGTCTATGTAAGAATACTTTGCTTTGATGAATGTTGTAGGTATATATTAAAATAACAAGGCCTCTGATGCATCCCAAGGTGGTGAAAGGAATCGTTGTACTTTGTTGTCCAAGGAAGATAACAAATGGAAGTTTGTAGTGAGGAGGTTATCATTGCAATTTCAAGGAATGAAGACATGTTATCATTCTTGGAAAGGAAGGTTCACCTAGGGTGGTGTTATTCTAAGGGAAAGGGGAATGCAATACCCTGGTTTTAACCCCTGGGAGCATAATATAGTAAATCATGTATCAATTGGCATGAGATGGTTTATGAGATGGGTATCAAGCCAAGTGGGCAAATTTATAAGACCTTTTGTCATAAAATCTAAAATGAATTATAAATATTCCTAATGCGGAGCCCAAGGCAAAGGCTTGACTAGTGAATGCTTGTGAGTCCAAATAATAAGCTATCGAATTATGGCATGGATGTTATGTTTCTAGGAACCACCATGTGGATATTACCATGGTGTGCTTAAAATATGTAAAATCATGTATAAAAGGAAATATGTTAATATAATATCCACCAAAAGTTGCTTGAGGGACAACAAGGGAACTATCATACCACAAGGGAAATAGGAAAGGTGGTGCATGGGTGAATTGAACTTGAACCTTGTCCTAGGAGTAGTACTACCCAATTTGCCCATGCTTCTTTTAAAATCTCTCACATCAATCTGTGTCTTGTGTGTTCCAAGTACAAGTTGTCACATCCTCCAGAATGGAACATGCCTCATGTAAAAGAAAGGTCCCTTCTTTCCTTTCATTGACACATTCTCCAATTATAATTACACTATTATCATTATTCCATTATTCCTCTCCCATTTTAATGGATTTTATTCTCCTTGTTTACAGAGTAAAGTATGTGAATTCCATGGTTGCAATCATGATTGCTAATGTAAGAGAATCCCATGAGTTTGTGGCTAGTGAGAGCCTATGGAAAGCTAGGGATTTGCAATAGAAAACTATGGATGAAATATCCACATAATTGGAGCAAACTGTAAATTTGCAACCTCGTGATTGTGCCAAGAGTTATCTTTGATTGACCCAATAGTCTGCCACTCCAAGAATTACGAGAGGGCATTCATTGGAATGGATTCTTCCTACTTGCAATGAATCACTAGAGGGGAAGGAGATTCGCAAGGGACTACTATGTAAAGAAGGGAAATACCTTACCTCGTATTGTGCTTGGTTGAGGGGAAGAAGATCAAAGTTGAATGAAGGTTGTGTGAGATTGCTACATGAATCTTCTTGGAAGATATGTGATAGATGTATGGATGGCATGATTTATTCGACACTATGGGTTGGGTTGAGTGATATTAGAGATATGAAGGAGCTTCCATCACCCTGGTGGTATGATGCTCTAGCTTAGGAGTGGAATTATAATTGATTCCTATGGTTGGGCGGTGAAATGCTCCTCGATAACTAGTTTGGTGGATAACCATTTGAATAGATATAATTGTTCATATTTATTAATGTGTGGAATGCTTTATGTTTGTATTATGTTATGTATTGCTTGAATTTAAATAGGTTATATGAGAATTTTGTCATGGTAGGGTTAATGGTAGGGTTAATGGATGTGAATCTTGTAATAATCATGCATGTAGATTAATTATGCTTGAGCAATCCTTAAGATTTTTGTGTATGCATATTGAATTCCATAGCAAATATATGCAATTTGAATTATGCAATTGTATGTGCATGTAAAATCATACATGTAGTTGCATGAAGATAAATGGAACTAAAACTAGGAAATATCGTTGTTAATGTAGAAAATAATTTAATTTAGAGTGTCGTCATGGCTAAGGGATGTGTATGGGTATGCTACATGTCATTGGCACAAGGACCATATACATTATTAGCATGGGAACCATGGGGCCCATAAAGGTCACAAGAGTATCAATTAAGTATTTTATATTTTATTAATTATGACAATTTTATGTTTTTTTTTTTTTTTTACTAAATCACCATCAATATTTTTGTTATGTTCAAGTCCACATCTACATATTATTTGATGACATAATTGTAGTATTGTAATTTTGACATAGGTGTTGTTGTACGTTTTGTATTATATTTTTGATATGAAAATATATACAAAATTATTGTTGAAAAAATATGCAAAAAGTATAAGTTATAAGACAAAAACTAAAATTTTCATAAGAAATTATAAACACATGGGTTCCTATGAAATGTAGGATTTTGCACCATTGTTGGAGTGATTAATATCCCAAGCTCCAAAGTATAGATGAGAGAGTTCTCAATGCTTAACGAAGTAGGGATATTCGAGGTACTTGTTTAAGGTGTCAAATTTTTAGTTATTAAATCTTGATCAATGATCACTTTTGTAAAGTCAATAGAGCTGTAAATCGGGTTGCAATGTGCAAATTGACTATTGGTGCACTGGAGGATCCGACAAAGAGGATTTTCACCAAGAACTCGAGTGATGCAATGAGTTGGTATTATTGAAACACCTAGTTCAAATCGAACTAGAATCAAATGGTTCATGTAGGTTGAATGTGCAATGATTGAGTTCAATGGAGTTGTTCAATATTCAAGAATTAACTTTGAGTTAGATAATTGACAACATAATCAAACATTTATAATCAAGTTTGAGTTTGAGGGTAGTCGAAGGTGTTCGATTCATTATCCAATGTTGAGGAGTGTCAAGGATGGGTTGGTGACAACAATTGAATATTGATATTCAACTAACTTGATGGTCCAATACACATGATATTTAGTGGATGATATTTATTTATGATGGTAATTGAACAATGAATATATTTTGTCCATGGATGTAGGTGTGATGTACAATAATGCATTGTTTCACTTGTGATAGTCTGTCCATCTCCATGTATTTGTGTTCAATGAAATATTTGAAGATACATTTCTATCTCAAGGTAAATTTATGTGTTTAAATATGTGTTTGTCTATCACTAATGAATCTCTATTGTGTCAAACATGTGAATTCTACTTCTTAATTCACGTGATCATAGAAACGTTTAAATCATTATACTCTATACCTTTCATTTTCTCTTAATGTCTTGCCCAAAACATGGCATTCACTAACGAACAATGAATAGCTTATGCATATGTCAAAATTATCACCCACAAATGTTTTCTTAGCATTTCCATATATACACTGGAAAAAAATAGAGTTAGTAAACTTATCTCAAGTTGAAAGAGACGTGAGAATAATAACAAATTGTTACAAAGATTAATGATCAACAATGCACTCCTTACCAGTAAGTTTGAAGCTAGTGGTAGAGGGGGGTTAGTCGTAGATGATATCTACGAGAACTACTTTGTGCTCTCTCCTGCCATCGTCTGCATTCCCCTATCACACCCATCTGTCACTGTGAGAAGCCTCAATGAATTTGGTTTATAGAGGGGGATTCTTCCCCTTATAGATTAAGAGGCTTTAACATTCCGATCCCTTGTATTTGCGATTGGGAAGACCACGAAGCCTCGACCATCCAGATTCATCAAAAGATTGGAAAATATTCTTGAGGTTCCCCTGCCAGTGTCTTCATCAAGGCATATGGCTCTAACTCTTGCATAGTGTGCCTTAGTTGGACATTTCACTAGTATTTGGTTGCCCCCCGTATCCATGAAAATTTGCTTACAACAAAACTAGGAAGTTTGATAGAAAGCTTACATAATATTTTTGTGGAAGGGGATCTTAGGCATTTCTATTTGAAACCAAGGGAGACATGGATTTAATCTATAGGAATGGCCCTTGCTTATTGACATTAGTGGTATGTACTTAAACCATTGGACTCCATATTTGAATCATGAACATGATATCCCTCTGTGGTTGTTGTCTAGGTTTGTCTTCCACATCTACCCCTCCACTGTTGGAATGGAGATTCATCACATTTCATAGGAAATTCTCTGGCCCATTATATTGACAAGGTTGATCCAAAGGAAGGCATGTTTGTCTGTGCAACGATTTGTATGGAGGTAGATTTGGAAAAAGGGCTTCCAAAAGCAATCCTTCTGACCCTAGACAACTGGAAGCATGAGTAGCCATTGGACCATGAGTAGTTTCCCTTCAAGTGGAAATCTTGCCGTGAATACGACCATTTTGCAAAAGGCTGTGAGAAAAATGCTCAAGCAACAACACAATATGTAGACAAATAATATCAATGGAAAATAGTCAGAAAAAATGAACCCTGCACAACCATTTAATATTCAGCCCACCAAATTGATTACATATACTATAGGTCCTTCTACTTCTTTAGGCTCTAAGCGGGCACAAACCCACTTGTAGCTAATATAGATATACTTACCTGTCAAAATAGTGAGCAAGTTCAAAAATCCCCAAAGAGGGCAAAATAAGGTATTGCACCCATGTTTATGTATTATTAGTGGAGGGCATTCAATGTAAGTTGGACTAGGTCCACTATATCATTAGATAAGGCCCATGTAATAGTGTGAACACAATAAATGTGAGAAGGAATATTCTATTAGGAATATTATTAGACAAGGCCCATGTAATAGTGTGAACACAATAAATGTGAGAAGGAATATTCTAGTAGGTAGAATATTCTAGTACCTACTAGAATATTCTTTCTCACATTTATTGTGTTCACACTATTAAATAGTGTGAACACAATAAATGTGAGAAAGAATATTCTAGTAGGTACTAGAATATTCTACCTACTAGAATATTCCTTCTCACATTTATTGTGTTCACACTTTCTACCTACTAGAATATTCCTTCTCACATTTATTGTGTTCACACTATTACATGGGCCTTATCTAATAATATTCCTACTAGAATATTCTACCTACTAGAATATTCCTTCTCACATTTATTGTGTTCACACTATTACATGGGCCTTACCTACTAGAATCTTCATTCTCACATTTATTGTGTTCACACTATTACATGGGCCTTATCTAATAATATTCCTACTAGAATATTCCTTCTCACATTTATTGTGTTCACACTATTACATGGGCCTTATCTAATAATATAGTGGACCTAGTCCAACTTACATTGAATGCCCTCCACTAATAATACATAACCACATTCCCATTGGGTACCTCCCTAGGTATACTACAACCTCCTCAGGTGAATAGGTTCAAAATCCTCTCTTGAGAGGAGCCAATCCCATTTTTTGAGATAATATCATTTGTAAGCCCAAATCTTACCACAATAGCTCCTTCTAGCTGAGAAGATCTAAAAGACAATATAGAATCTACCTTTCCAACAAATATAAAGGAAACTCTTCATGCTCGGCCTGAAGAAATGGAGCACCCCACAGATAAACCATTTATCTCCTCAAGTACTCTCACTAGAAAGAAAGCTCAACAAATGGAGGAAGAAGAAAAAGAGGAGGATGACAACAAGGGAAGTTTACACAAGAAACTCAAAAGGAAACCAGTCAAGGAAAAGCAAGAAGAAGCTTCAAATAGGGAAAATGCCTTGGGAACTCAAACTACTCTAGACAAATCACTTACATCTGGCTCTAGAATAATCAAGAATCTTGGAACCAACACACTATCACAAGGAAACTACCATAAATCCTTAGGTAAATAGTGAATCAATAGTATGAAAGAAGTAATGGACCTTTTATGAAGGATTAGCCTCAAGTTCAAGAGGATCCTCGAGAGCCATCTGCACATTATGAAAGAATTCAATTTTACAACGCGTTTTCACTTTCCAAACCCATCATTGGATTCTCATCGGTTTTATTCATTAGTAGTCATGAGAAGTAGACATTATTTGAATGTAGGTGAATGATTAAATCTTGTGGCAACCTTCAAGCATTTTGAACCCCTATCCCAGGGTTTACACCAACTTGTACCCTTTGTCCATTAATACCTATAAGGCATGTTAGTTTATTCCCTATGATGCCAAAATCTCCTATCATTGTCTTCCATCACATGGATCCCCACTGCCCTTTTTACATGGCTTTCTAATCCACTCTTTAATGTTAATAGGGGATATGTACTTTGCTCTTATCATATGTTTCCAGACCTTGTATTGCCATCATCCTTCAAAATCCCTTAGCTACCAAAGGTTTAGAAAACGAGTCAAATCTTATAACCCCAAGCTCCCATGCATTTAGTCTTAGCCAATATTCACCATCTTACTAGAGGGATGCTTGATTTGTCATTCTTTCCATCCCAGGTGTACCTGAAACATTTCTTTACAATCATGTTCAAAATGCATTCGAGGATGGTGACCGTAGTCATATAATAAACTAGTGTTACTTCCATAACAATTTTTATTAGAGTTAATCTCTCTCCCATGGAAGGCCACCTATTGCACTATGAATCAATCCTCTTCTCCACCCTTTCACATATCCACCTCTAATTTCACATAGTAGTCATTCACCTCGAGATGGAAACATAGATGTTTCATGCACTCTTCAACTAATTTTTAGTTGGAAGGGTAGAATTGATTTAATAAGTTGAGTTTGAGGCTCTTCCAGTTGATGACAAAAAGACTATATTTTTTAAGGTTTGTTTGCATGCCTATTTTTTAACAAACAACATGAAGTTCCCTATCAGAAACTGTAGCTCCCCTTGATGTGCCATTCCCAGAGAGTAACACATTGTTATAAAACAACATGTGTGTGATGGATAGATCTCTACTTTGACTTCCTTAAGACGTCATTATGTATTTCGAATCACTAAGAACTCTACTCAGCCTTTTAACCACCAAGAGAAACAAAAAGGAAGAGAGTGGGCAACCTTTCCTAAGAACCCTCGAGGGCTTGAAAATTTTCAAGGGTGCCCCGTTTATCAAATTTGCATAAGAAAAAGTGGAGTAACACTCTTCAATCCAATTAATCATCAGGGATGTCAATGTGTAATTCAAATCACTAAGAAATTTGCTTATCCCTTTAACCACCAAGAGAAACAAAAAGGAGAGAGTGGGCAACCTTTCCTAAGAACCCTTAAGGGCTTCAAAATTTTCTAGGGTGCCCCATTTATCAAAATTGCATAAGAAAAAGTGGAGTAATACTCTCGAATCTAATTAATCGTTGATATGTTGAAACTTATATGGATCATGATTAGTCTCAAATGGGTCAAACTTACTCTGTAATGCACCTTGGAAAGAGCCAATTTGATGATGAAATATTATAGCATTTATTTCTTTGTTATAATGTGTAAAGTCTTACATGCGACTCTAACAACTCCAAAAATCAATCTTGCTTGCATAAAAGCAAATTGTTCTTTAGCTATAAATTTGATAAGATTCGCTTCAAACTCCTTACAATTACCTTCTCTATAATCTTGTAGAATCTATTCCATATAAATATCAGTCTAAAGAAATTAAAAGAAGATGAATTATCTACCTTTGGGATGTTGGCAATAAAAGTTGAATTGAAAATATCCAACATTTTCCCATTTCTCTTATGTTGATCCTCGATCATCTTGAGAAGATCCTTCATTAGGATTTCAAATAAGCTCTTTAAAAACTTGATGGAACATCCATACGGGCCTTATGTCTTGCCCCACTAAAAATAAGCCAATATTGTCTTTATTTTCACTTCCTCAATTGGTGCCATGATATTATCATTCTTCTCCTTATCAATTACTATGTTGAAGTTTGTGTAGATGGACAAAATATCAATAGTGTTTTCCCTCCTTGATTCTAAATGCATCTCCTTACAGTGGGAAGTAGTTATGTCTACTATCTTCACAAATCATGAATGCTCAACTCTATCATAATTTTTTTATTCGTGGTGTTGTATTATGAGCCTTTCTTGTCTAAGTGAAACAATGAAAAAATGCAATATTCTCATCTCCTTCACTTAACTAAGTACCATGACTCTTTTGTCTCCATTCAATTTCATCCCATGCCAACAACCTATACCTCTCTTCCTTAATCTTCCTTGTGTCTTTGTGAAGATCTTTAGTCATCTTGCCTCTCCTTAATTGGTCATATGATGCTTCCATATTAGACTTAATTTCCTCCATTCTTGCTTTTGCTTGAATATTGTGATTTCTCACCCACTCCCTTGTCATTTCGTTTATGTTATTCAAGTTTTCCCAAGATACCTTCATAGAAAAATCGTCTTATCCTTGGTCAGAAGGCTTCCAATATTTTACCACTTTTTCTCTGTATTTGTCATTTTTAGACCACAAAGTATTCAATTTAAAAGGAGTAGGAGGATTTAGCTCAATAAGTTCCACATCAACTAGACCCTTTTCCTTAAATATATGAGAGACAACACCTACTAGTGCATTTAACCTCCCCCCCCTTCCTCCCTAATTTACACTTTTTTCATCACTAAATTCGAGTCCCCACCACACACGAGTGCTTGAGCTAGAAATGATCCATCATTAAGAATTTTCAACCATTGTTCTATCCTATTTTGGCTAGGGCCATAACAATGAACAAATTCACCACCATATTAAGGTCTTGAACATGTAAAATACAAATTAAGGTGGAATCTAAAAATATACTTTTTTAGAGTCTCGAGGATGAGTTCCATCCAATTTCTAGTCCTCATTATCTTCCTCTTACGCTAGAAGTTGCAGATGTTAGCCTAGTAGTAGACCCTAAACATGACCCACCACATCCCTTGTATGAAAATAACATTCGAGCTATGCGTGTGTGACAATCTCTCAAGTGATCTCTTCTTTCAGGGTGCTCCCAATAACTCACATGTAATGGGAGGGACATATGATTTCTTCCTCTTCTAACACTACAAGGAGAACACCTTTTTGTGGAGGTTTTTATGGAACCTCTCCCCAAAAAACCTTCTCTATTTATAGCGTAGGTTGTTGGCGGAGATGGGAGACCCGAGGTTTTAACACCAATGCACCTAAGTCGATCGATCGCACCGGTGCACCTGTGTGGTTGGTTGACTTAAAATGGGCAAGCGAAGGTTTTTGCAGAGGTTTTAACACTGGTGCGCTTAAGTCAACCGTGCACAACGATGTTCCTAATTCGACCATGCATACTGGTGCGCCTAAGTCGATAGTGCGCACCGATGATTAACAAATAAAGCGGATCAAAAACTGCTATAAATTTAAAATACTAAAATATCATTTTTTATTTTTTTATAAATAAAAAGCATTGTGGTGCTCCCCAATAACAAATCACACTGGTGCACATATGACGAACACACAGGAACATGTGTACTCCTAAGTCAGCCAATTGCATCGGTGCTCTTACAAAACATAATTCCCCAGTGCTTAACAAATAAAGTGCACCGATAACAACTATTAATATAAAATACTAAAATGTTAAAATGCATCACGGTGCTCCCCAATAATAAAACGCATTGATGCTCCCCCAATAACAAAGCACACCGATACTCCTAAGTCAACTGTGTGCATCCTTTCTCAACAAATAAAGCACACCAATAACTGTTATTAATATAGAATACTAAAATATCATTTTTTATCTTCTAAAAAATAAAATACATTGTGGTGCTCCCCAATAACAAAGCACATCGGTGTGCATATAATGAACGTGTTGGAAGAGATGTGCTCCTAATCAACACAATCACACCGGTTCTCTTATGAAACTTATGCCATGATGCTTAATAAATAAAGTGCACCAATAATCGCTACTAATATAAAATATTAATATGCTAAAATGCATCGCAGTGCTCCCCAATAGTAAATCACACTGGTGCTTCCCCAATAACAAAGTGCACCAATAGGGGAGGCAGATGCGGGGGGGGGAAGGACATAAATTTTTGGATTACTTATGGAATCTGGGGATGGAAACAAACAACAATGCAGAGGTATACACCCTCCTCCAAGGGATGCACTTGGCAAAACAAAAGCACATACAATGATACAGATTTATGAGCGGAACGAAAGGAATAACAGACTGAATACAATAACACAAAGATACAAAGAACAACAATAGATATCTAGTGAACAATAACTTCTATTGAATAAATAAAATAGGTTGAAATTGTAAAACTATAGAACTCAAAACAACTTGCTTGAATGGTAGTAGCTATCTTTGAGAAGAGATGTGGTTGCAACGCGCATCCGTCTAAGTAGAATCATTACAATGAGGCTCCAAAGGCCCTTTTTAACATTACTCATTAATTCCAAAACCCTGACCCTAGGAGATGAAACGCCAAAAGTTATGTGGGCCCCGATGGGTAAGTTGGTACCTCAACTTCCCGGGGTTGTAACTTTTGCATACAACCTCCGTTTTAGGCGTGTGATAGCTCGTTGGAAAGGTCTTCTCGAGAAATACACATTATGTTGGAGAACTTTGACTCGATGTATATTTTGACTGTGGAAAGCCCAAAAAACATAATTTAGGGCCCCAAAACGGCCCTCGAAATACACAAAGATGTGCTGACATGAAAACTTCCAAAATAAGCTAGTTGGATTAGGTGGGCGGCCACCAATCTCCACCTAGAAGATGTGTAGGGCTTCAGACAACCCCATAAGTGTAGAAACCACAACTACAGAGAAGTATAAAAGAACATGCTGAACTAACAATTGTCAAGAGGAGCCAGTTGGAATAGGTGGGTGGCCACCAATATCCACCTGGATCATACAAAATTTGAATGTAGTGGGTGACTCAAAGACAATAATAAGGACAGTGAAATTTGTCTCCTCTCCTCTTAACTCGAGTTTAAGGAACCTAATTGCTCGTATCCACCTCCTCGTAGGTCCCATGCGCATCAATTATTTCCACTTCCTTAGAGCCAATAACATAGAAGCGGATAAATTGGCCAATAAGGCCTTTGGCAAGGCCCCAGGTCACTTGGGGGTCAACGAAAGTGACTACTCATCCCTTTTTCCATGAGGTTACGCCTCTCTCCAAAGTCTAGGTCCCACGAGATATAGGGGGCAACGCGTGGCAACCCACTGCGTCGCATGTCCTCTAGCGAAAATGTTGGGGCATGAGGGCATGTTCTTTATTGCATGTGAGTGATAGAGTAGAGTATGGGAAGTACAGTCACTCCATCATGAAGAAGGGAGGAGGTACTCTTCACACCGGTGTGCTTGTGCGCCTAATGGATGTGGGTTGAGATGGAGTGAAGGTGGATTCATCTGGAACGGGTGGGATGACGATGGTGAGCTCAACATGTGCCATATCTTGTTCTTTGCCACCTTTAGAATGCGCTTGGAACGAGGGTCCCTAGCCAGTTAAGATACTGTCTTCCTGGGTTTATCTTCTCTGTATTTTCCCCACGTTTTTGAATCATCACAGGATCGACGTCGACATTATGGTGGATTATGGGAAGTGGAACCGCAAAAATCTCTTTAAACCTCGATGCCTCCCGGTTTTGGTTTGTGTTTCTTTTGCTTGGAGGTCTGTTTGGCTCCCCCGTGTCTCTCTTCTTTATGACTTGCGATCCTTTCTCCCTCTAGGTGAGCTTTACATCATAGTTCGACATCTTGTCCACCTCTTTGTTGCCCTTCGTCTCAACGTAGCCCCAACTCTTAGCACCGCAACATGAACTTCATCATTGGTGTCTAGAAGCAAATCCCCTCCAAGCATCAGACTTTGCTCAGACTAGTCCTTTCAAAGAAGCATTGATGCTAAGGAGGAAAAAGCTGGGCAATTCCAGTGGGATCCTGATTTGGAGTGCGCATAATGTCAGATGCTCAAAATTAAGTTTGGGGCCATCA
The DNA here is from genome assembly GCA_009831015.1 of Picea engelmannii. Lineage (NCBI taxonomy): Eukaryota > Viridiplantae > Streptophyta > Pinopsida > Pinales > Pinaceae > Picea > Picea engelmannii. Next base: position 148,587 of record ML800875.1, read on the forward strand.
ACTCCACGGTCTCCTTCAAGCTAGAAACCCTGTCTCAGCATTAACATCTCATCTGATAGCTACAAGATGAAGTTTGTGCTTAATGAAGCCAAATTGAAGACCTCCATTATCGACTTAAGCAGTGCAAGCAAAATCAACGTTAGCCTTCCACCCCAACCAACACTGGAAATGTGTCAAGAATTGCTTCAGAAGCCTTGGTAGGCCCGATCCATGACCTCAATGAACCAGCTGAAGCAGAATGGGGCCAAAAGGAATTTCAATACGTCAAGCAAGAACCTAGTAGTAGATTTGTTTTCCAGTTGTTGTTGTAATGTTTTGTCTATCATTAGTATCAACGATATTTTTTACCGACAGTATACCTTCCAGATTAGAAGTAGCACAAGTTTCTGTATACTCCTCAAAGACTTAGACATAATTTTTGTAATTGTTGAACAAGTCCAGAGTTTTGGCGGTCCTCAGGGCCTATAAATTTTTGTATATTGTATCTCAGTGGTCTCGACCACACCATTTTAATGAAAAATTCCCCAGTTTATGTGAAAGAAAAACAAAGCGCACAAATGCTCCCCCGATAACAAAGTGCACCAATGCTCCCCCAATAACAAAGCGCACTGGTGCTCCTCCAATAACAAAGTGCACCAGTGCTTCCCCAATAACAAAGCGCACTGGTGCTTCCCCAATAACAAAGCGCACCGGTGCTCCCCCAATAACAAAGCGCACCGAAACAATTTATTTTTAAACAAAAATAAATAAATTAAAACCATAAACCTTCCAGAGTGTGATTAGAAATCAATACAACCTGGGTGAGTTTCGACAAAAAAACGTACCGATGCATCTTATTGTCGGGCGAACCGTTAAAGGGTAAAAAGAAAATAAAATTACCAAACCGAATCAATGCGTCAAAATATACAATGAAAAAATGAGCGGGAATTTTATATTTTCAAAATGTATGTGTTTATAAATGAAAACTCTAATCATTATTTCATTCTTTTGCAAAACTTTAGAGGGGAGATTTGTGCAAGAGATATTTATGAGCAATGTCTTTGAAGTGGGTAGATTTTTTTGAAAAGCTAGATTTACATACAAATTTTAGAGGAAAATTTTCATGTATGTGATTTTATTCTAGTCATCATCTCAATCTTTCCCATATTTCATTCAAACAAATTTTAGTTCATGATAAAAAAAAAAGGGTTTCATAGTTACATTCGATATTGGAAGCCCTAGATTCATTGTCGTTTCTCTTGGCTTTCCTCTCATATTTCACAAGTGTAATTTTTTTTAAGCAATAGATTTGTATGGGGTTTCTTTACTTGTATATAGGGCATTTGGTATCTGTTGCAATGGGATCACTCGTTGCATTGGATCCCAAATTCTATCACTGTAAATTTTCTCTTAAAAAAATGTTTCCGTGATTCGTGGTACACACTATACAAGAATGATGCACCAGTGCACATGTTCCTGTACATGAAAGAGTTACCGATGCTCTTACAAAACACAAACCCCCGGTGCTTAACTGATCCAGGTGGATATTGGTGGCCACCCACCTGTTCCAACTGTCTCCTCTTTTCGATTTTCAGTGCCTTTGTAATTGTGGGTTCTACACTTCCAGGGTTTTCTGAAGCCCTACACATCTTCCAAGTGGATACTGGTGGCCTCCCACCTAATCCAATTGGCTTATTTTGTATGTTTTCATGTTAGCACATCTGGTTGTACTTCCATGGTTGTTTTGGGGCCCTAAACAGTGTTTTTTTTCACTCACCATAGTCAAAATGTAGACAAAGTCAAAGTTTGACGACGTAATGCGTAGTTCTCGAAAAGACCTTTCCAATGGGCTATCACGTGCCTAAAACGAAGATCGTATGCAAAAGTTACGACCTCGGGAAGTTAATCTACTAACTTACCCAAACGAGGCCCACATGACTTTTGGTGTTTCATCTCCTAGGGTTAGGTTTTTAGATGTCCAGGGTTTTGGCATTCATGTTTATCATAAAAAGGCCTTTATAGTATCATTGTAATCATCTTCTTGTGAACGAGCGTAGTCGTCACATCTCTTCTCAGAGATAAAGCTACCACCATTCTAGCGAGTCTTGCACTCTATATTTTTACAGTCTCTTTACAATTTTTTCATTAATAGAAATCAAGTATTGTTGTATTTCTCTGTTTCTGGCAATTTTCATGAGTATTTCATTGTAATATATTTGCTTTCATTTCGTTCCAAAGAAATAATCTGGATCAGTGGTATCAGAGCAGGCTGCTCTTGATCGTTTTTCAGTGCATGTCCCTGACGAGGTCTGAGTATAGCCAGTTGGGTCTTGAGTTTGTCTCTCTTGAGGACAATCAATCTCGCACGCCCAATAAACCCTCGATGGTGGGAGAAAAGAAAAACAACGGAGCAAAAGATTCTATTAACATGTTGCTTGAGCAAGCTCTCGCGCGACCGAGGGACGAAATGATGGAGCATTTTTCACACATACTTCAACGCCTATCGATAGAAACAAGCGCATCTTCATCAAGAGACCATTTTGGAGGAACCTCTCGCTTCAAGGTACAAGTTAATTTTGATATTCCCATATTTGAAGGTTAGATAAATGCAGATGCCCTAGAAAAATTGTTAAATCTATTAGAAGGTTATTTCTCTGTTCAAAAAAATTTCGACAGGGAAAAGATCACCTTCGCACTCCTAAAGGCTCTTCCCCGTGTCAAACCTTGGTGGGAAACTTACTAGGAGCAAAGTTCCACAGAGGAATCTGGAATATATGGGGCCGAGCCCACTTGGGATTTTTTTGTGGATGCGGTCAAAGAACAATATTATCTTGTTGATAACTATGAAGACCAAAACATGAGATGGACCACACTACGGCAAGAGAAGAGCCAAATAGTGTCGGAGTTCACAAATAGTTTCCATACCTTGCGCACCAAGCTGGGTATCAAAGACTCCAAGAAACATTTGGTTCTAAAATATTGTGGGGCTCTGCATAGGTACATCCAAACCGAAATGGATTTCCTAAATATCTCATCATTAGGAGCTGCCTATCGATATGATGTCAAAATCGAGCATAAATTTAGGCACCGAAACAAATGGGAATTTGGGTCTGCAAATATGCAACAACCAAAGCACGGTAAAGACGACCCTAACCAACAACCTCTAGACAACCATTCCAAGACACATGACAAAAATGGTAAACTAAAGACAAAGAATGACACTGGGAAGTGGTGTGACTTCCACAAAAGCCCCTGACACAACAACGATGAATGTCACTCGAAACAGTCATTGGTGGCCGAGGTCAAAGACACAGAGCCGGACCCTGATTTGGAATTCGATCTAGAAAATATTGAAAACGAACATATCGTCAACGCAGACCCCACTGCTACTGTCGCGACCACAACAATTTAGCTAGAAGAACCACTAGATCCTGAAGAGGGGGAGCACCTCTTCCATTCACATATGTGGGTGAAGGGGACCCCATTGCATTTCATTGTCGATAATGATAGCTAGAAGAACCTCATCTCAGCTAAGGTCGTCAAACAATTGGGGTTGTCGACAACACCACACCCGCAACCATACAACATCGGGTGGCTTCACCAGGGACGAGATATTCGTGTCAACAAGCAATGTCGCATGTCCTATGGCATCCATCCCTTCAAGGATGAGGTAGTGTGTGATATTGACCCTCTTTATGTCTGTGATGTTTTGGGCCAACCATATACGTGGAAACGTCATGTTGTTTATGAGTCTAGATCCCATAGTGTCATTATTACTCTGGGAGGTCAGCTCTACAGGATACCAGAGGTAGTTCCGACTATTGCTCCACCAAAACAACACTGCAAGGTAATCTCTCATACTGCAAAATTCATCCTCTTCACAGTCTATTCAAAGGATGCACAAAAGACCACTACAACAACTGCAGCCTCAACACCTTCTATCCAGCAAAAACAGATCATCGAAGAGACAAAAGATATTGTTTCTTCACCTGCAATGGTGCCTACACAATGCCCCATCCAACCTAGAGACAATAGGTTGGTGGAATAGATTCAACCCCTCCAACAATAGGTTTGTGACAGTCTTCCACAAGCCAAGAAGCACAACTTCTCCAACAAGGCACACAACTCACCAAGCGTCAAATTTAGAAAATGCTTTCCCCTCTTCCCTAGGCACTCAACACAATGGAGACCATTGCTTCCTAAGGGGGGAGGATTGATCCAGATGGATATTGGTGGCCACCCACCTGTTCCAACTGACTCCTCTTTTCAGTTTTTAGTGTAGCACGTTATTCTATACTTCTTTGTAATTGTGCGTTCTACACTTCCAGGGTTGTATGAATCCTTACACAACATCCAGGTGGATACTGGTGGACTCCCACCTAATCCAACTGGCTTATTTTGTATGTTTTCATATTAGCACATCTTGTTGTACTTCCAGGGCCGTTTTGGGGCCCTAAACAATGTTTTTTTGGCTTGTCGCAATCAAAATGTAGACGAAGTCAGAGTTTGACGGCGTAATTCGTATTTCTCGAAAAGACCTTTCTAACAGGCTATCACGGGCCTAAAACAGAGATCATATGCAAAAGGTACGACCCCACGAAGTTAATGTACTAACTTACCTAAACATGGCCCACATGAATTTTGGTGTTTCATCTCCTAGGGTTAGGTTTTTGGATGTCTAGGGTTTTGGCATTCATGTTTATCATAAAAAGGCCTTCAAAGCCTCATTATAATCATCTTCTTGTGAATGAGCGTAGCCGTCACATCTCTTCTCATAGATAAAGTTGCCATCATTCTAGCAAGTCTTGCACTTTGTATTTTTACAGTCTCTTTACAATTCTTTCATTAATAGAAATCAAGTATTGTTGTATTTCTCTGTTTCTGAGAATTTTCATGAGTATTTCATTTTAATATCTCTGCTTTCATTTCGTTCCAAAAAAATAATCCGGATCGTTAACAAATAAAGCGCATCAATAACTATTATTAATATAAAATACTAAAATGTTAAAATGCATTGCGGTGCTCCCCAATTAAAAAGTGCATCGATGCTTCCTTAATAACAAAACACACTAGTGCTCCCATAATAACAAAGCGCATCGGTGCTCCCCCAATAAAAAAATGCACAAGTGCTTCCTCGATAATAAAGCACACTGGTGCTCCCCCAATAACAAAGAGCACTTGAACAGTGGATTTTTAAACAAAAATAATAATTTTAAAAGCATAAATCTTCCATGATGCGCTTAGAAACCAATACAACCCCGGTGTGTTTCGGCAAAAAAAAGAAGTACCGGTGCATCTTACTGTTGGGCACATCGTTAAAGGGTTTTAAAAATTTACTAAACTGAATCAATGCGTCGAAATATACAACAAAAAAATGAGCAGGAATTTTATATTTTCAAAATATATGTGTTTATAAATGAAAACTCCAATCATTATTTCATTCTTTTGCCAAATTTTAGAGGGGAGATTTTTGGAAGAGATATTTATGAGCAAAGTCTTTGGAGTGGGTAGATTTTTTTGAAGAGCTAGATTTACATACAAATTTGCAGAGGAGAAATTTCAGGTATGTGATTTTATTCTATTCATCATCTCAATCTTTCCCCTATTTGATTCAAACAAATTTCAGTGCATTATCAAAAATATAAAAGGGTTTCACAGTTACATTCTGTATCGGAAGCCCTGTCTTCCTTGTTGTTTCTCTTGGTTTTCCTCTCTATATTTCACAAGTATAATTTATTTTTAAATAATAGATTTTTATAGGGTTTCTTTACTTGTATATGGGTCATTTGGTATCTGTTACAATGGGATCACTCATTGCATTGGATCCCAAACCCTGTTGTTGTCAGTTTTCTTTTAAAAAATCGTTTCTGCAGTTCTCAGTGCCCAATGTACAAGAATAGCACACCAATACGCATGTTCCTGTATAGGAAAGAGTTATCGGGGCTCTTACAAAACATAACGCCCCGATGCTTAAGAAATAAAGCACATCGATAATCATTATTAACATGAAATACTAAAATGTTAAAATTCATTGTGGTGCTACCTAATAAAAAAGTGCATCGACGCTTCCCCAATAACAAAGTGAACCGGTGCTCCCCTAATAAAAAAACGCATTGGTGCTCCCCCAATAACAAAACACACTAGAAAAATTGATTTTTAAACAAAAAAATTAATTTAAGTTGTATTAAAAATTTAAAATATTTGAATTATCTGTTGGTTTAAATTAATGACGTGTGTTGGTTAAGGCATGTCATGGAAATTTCAAGGGACAAACGAGGGGAAAACCAATACATGTTGGTGGGGATGTCCAAAAAAGTGTACAAGGAGATGGTAAAATAAATTAACATAATTGCATCGGAGGAGGAGCCATCCCAACAATTACAACATGCATAAGAGGTATGCAATCATTCATTTATTCTTTTATCTATATCAAATTTAATTATCATATTAAATACTAATTTTCAATTGTTTTTTTGTAGAAAATAAAGAAAAAAAATGAGATCCATTCAACTCATAAGACATGATGGTAAGGAATAAAAGGGTTGATTGCAAAGTTCGTGAGTACTTACTTTTTTTGTCTTACTTAAAATTTCATCTTTGTTATGATCTTTATATTTAAATAATTAATATACACTCATCCATGAATGTCTTATAATATGTGCTAGCATACAAACAAGAGCCAACTGAGGAATTGATACACATTGGGTTAGGTATGGGTTGTGAGTATATGTTGAAGTATCAAGGTTTAATTGAACAATTTGTAAGTAGCTACGTTGTTTAACTTCCCTTATTTTATAAGGAATGGAACAACATGAAACCTTTATATTAATTATATCCACTGTGCTTTGTCATGGCGTATTAAACATGCATGAAACAAAGTATGGAGTGCATCCAACATAAGAGATTTTGAGAGACGACATGCATCATGACTTCGAAAAAATGTGTATTATTTATGAAATAGTCGTTGCTATGGTACATTTATTTATTTATTTATGCAATCATGTATATTCTACTATATATATCTTGCAAAGACCTCACACATAAACATTTAAAAGAAGAAGCATAAACTTGTCACATAATTTATCTTGCATATTTTAATACATGGAGCAAGGTCCTGTAAAGTTTTATTTTAATGAAGTAGAGGGTGCTTGCATAGCATAACAAGTCAGCCTTCTATTTTCAGATCAGGTGGTATCAGAGCATAGTTTGTTTTGCTCATGTATTTGCCATTGATAGCTTGAGATTTAGCTGTTGGTATTATTGTGCAAGTTTTGTGTTGAAGTTTGATATCTTGTAAGGATGGAGGAAGCTTCAAACATTGATAGTTCTCATACATCTTCATTATCTAAGTTCTTTGACAAAGAGATGTTGAAGGAGTTGCTAACCATGAAAGATGTGGTGCAAGAGATGTGGGAAGAAAGAAGAGAGAGCATTGCCCTTGAAGAGCAGTTGATGGCCATGAAGGAGGAGAAAGACCAACTTCTTGAAGAGTTGCATGAGATGGAGACTCAATTCCATGAGGCAAAGAAAACCCTTACCAAGTACATGCATGAACATAAGGTATGTAATGTTAGTTTATCTTCAAATTCCTCTCAAGATGAATGTTTTGGTGTTTTTGAAAATCACACAAGAGGAATAGGGTCCAAGTTATTGTTAAAAATGGGCTATGAAGGTAGAGGTTTAGGCAAGCATGCACAAGGCATTGTTGAGCCTATTGTTGTTGAAGAGAGACCCAAGTATTGTGGTCTTGGATATGAAAGAAGAGATGGAGCAAATTCCAAAGTTGAGGAGACAAGGGAAAAAGTTCCAAGAACAAATTTTGTTTCAAGTTCACCTCTTCAAGAAGGCTATAAAGGTGAAAGTTCAAGAACTTTTGTTGAAAGTTCAACCCCTCCAACATGCAAAGCTTGTGTTCAAGATGAATGCAAATGTGTGAAACAAAAGAGTTGTGACAACGATGAGGACAAGAACACTATTGTTGGTCTTCAAAGGAGAGCTTGTAACTCTTCTAATTCACCTCCTCAAAGAGGCAATAAAGGTGAATGTTCAAGTATAATTTTGCTTATCTTTCAGTTGCTTTTGATTATGTTAAGCATGATAAATTTGTATGTAAAAATGGAAGAAAGAATTCATGTACATATTGTGGTTTATATAACCATCATGTTTCAAAATGTTGGAAAAGATTGGCCACTTTCAAAAAACTTTATAAGCAAAGACAACGTGAAAAGAGGATGCAAAAGATTTGCACTCATTGTCAGAAGAGGGGTCATCTTATTGACCAATGTTGGACATTGCATCCAACCACTCATCCACAACACAAGAAGCAGATGGATAAAGAGATTGGCAATAATGGAAGAGGAGATTCCATCATCGATGTGAGTCAAGATGATTCACAAGAGGACGATTTTCAACAGAAAAAGTCACCGTTGAGTTGGCTTTGTAAGAAATGGTTGGATTTCTTGAGCAAGTAAGGCTTGCATTTTCTGTTGTAGATGCATATTTCAGCCTTATGTATGCATTTATGTTGAAAGTTGATAAGTTGCAACAGTTTATCATAACTTGTATGATGCAAGTTTGCATGTGAATGCAATTCGTGTGAAGGCATTTTTGTTGTTGCACAACTTCGCCAAGAGGATGTAAAATATGGGTATGATGTTCACTTGTTACAACCATATATATTTTTCATATTCAGCTCTTATGTACCCACATGTTTTGGGTTTATGTACTTATGTTTGTACTGGAAGGAGGGTTGAAGAGTCATGCACATGCATTTGTTTTTATGTATGTGTAAGCAGTGAACTTGGTGATGGTTCATCATGAATGATTCATGATTGTAACATTATTGTGTATCATGTATGTCGACTTGTCAGATTGGGAAGGTTGATATGTTTCAAATGAGTTTCGACTTGTGTCGATGATTGTCTTGACGACTATGTGTATCGATCATGTTTTTCGACTTATGTTTAGTCGATGGTGTTTGTTGGCTTGTAAGTTGATTTTGAGTACACCGAGATACAAGAAAACACCATGTGCTTTGATGAAGTACAAGATGCGACAGTTTGTTTGAAGAGCAAAAAGACTTTGTTGCCATCATTTTTCAGTCTTGTATAATTTGTTTTCAAGATTGATGGTTTTCTTGGCTTGTGACAAGATGTCGTAGGAAAGTTTTTGCAGCAATTGGAGAGCGAATTGTGTTGACAATTAAAGAGTTCACAAGAGGGACTTGATTCTCAGTGGGAAGGTTGGCAGTCTTCCAAGCACAAATAGAACAGTGGGTCAGCAGCAGCCAGAGAACAGTGGTTGAGGGACATAGCCAGTTGCAGTGCAAGGCATGTCAAGGTATCCAGGTGATTGTCAAAATACTTTTCAATTAGAATCAGTTGATAGAACTTGAAAGCAGAGGAGTATTGAATCTTAGACAGATAATCATAAGATTTTGTGGGTCCAAAAGCCTTTCAGTGGGAAGGCGTGATCAAAATCTGAACCAGGGGTCAAATTTTAGCTCAAAAATCAAAGTTCTTGGAATTCCCTGAAAACGAACGGGTGCGTAGCCCTCGTCGTCATGAACCCAATGCAACTCGTTTGGGTTCAAACGGACGTCGAGAGCGAGAGATATTGCGATCTGTTCGAATCATCAAACATGTAAAAAAAGGGACGCTGACTATGCAGTTTGTACAGTCCGTACAGATGCTAACGTGGCATGACCGTATGCTGACGTAGCAGAGGTCGCACGTCCAGGTGGCAGATGATGACGTGGCCTTCACTTATTGACAGATTTGGGTGAATCATGATGTGACACGTGGCATCATTTTGGTAAATGGTGTGGTGCCACGTGGCCTAGTCATGGGATGCCACGTGGCACTATTGTATTGGTTGTTTGTTCAAAATATAATGGAGTCTGTGGGGATCGAACCCCGGACCTCCCCCTTTTGGCAGCGCTTTGGTAGTGTGTGGGCTACCACTAGCCCACACGGTGGTCCTTGTTTAACCTATGGTTTTAATTATATTTAAATTGCATTGAAATGTGATATGGGGCATGTCCGGGCTGGGGCTTAGCCCCAGCCCCGGTCGCATACATTTAAAACCATATGACCGATTTATATACACGGAGCGCACATTTCAAATGATTTTGTTTGGCCCGCGGTCTTGTGTTTTATGTCACGTGACCATGTGTATTATGTGTGCGGGTTTTAGTTTGGTTTTCAAACGGTTACAGCCAACCACACGCTCGCCACTTGTCGCACATATATTCACTCTTGGAACCGAGCTCTTTTGTGCGGGGCCGCGGTCACATAGACCCATATGCCCGTGTTCTTAGCGGTTAGGGGCTAGGCACGCCCATAATCGTTCTACAGTTTTCACGGTTATGCGGTTGTGCGCGCGTGCTAGGTTTTAGCACGAATTTGGAGCATGTTCTTGGTTAGAACGCCCAAAGGTGCGTTTTGGCGAACCAAAGACAATAAGCTTGAAGGAAGAGAATGGCAGGAGGCCTATCTTCTTCATTTTTTAGCCGAATGAGGTGTCGTAAAAGCCCAGCTAGGGGTTTTTGGACGTTCTGAATCCATTGGCACTGTTTTCAAAGCCATTTGAAGACTTCTTTTGTAGGTTTTTAACCATTGAAGTTTCAGAGAGCTCGAGGAAGCTTGAAGCCCTCATTGTTTGAGGTCATGCTCAGATGAGCCTATGTTTGTTTTCTGTGATTGAATAATCATTTTTGGCTGATTATTATGCTCTGAACACTTTGGGATTGGTTTCAGATCCATTGAGGACTTTTACAGGTGTTTTTTCCAAAGAGAAGCTTAGGGAAGCTTAAGGCCACATGTAGAAGAGGTCATGCCCGGATGAGCCATGATCCGTTTTCAGAGTTTTATTAGTCATTTTTGGGGTTTTTATGTATTTTGATCCCAATGGTATAGTCATAATTTCCATTGGAGTTGAGCAACAGCTTGTAAAAGAATTTTTGACAAATTAATCCCAGAGAGCCAAGTCCATTGATGGAGGCTCAAGGAGATGTAGCCCGGAGAGGGGTGAACTCCTTTATCATGTTGTTCTTGTTGTGAGTGTTTGCTGGTTATTATTTGCTGCAAGTTATTATTTGTTGTTGTATTTATGAAAACAACTTATTTAATCTTGCAAAGACCTCACACATAAACATTTAAAAGAAGAAGCATAAACTTGTCACATAATTTATCTTGCATATTTTAATACATGGAGCAAGGTGTTGTAAAGTTTTATTTTAATGAAGTAGAGGGTGCTTGCATAGCATAACAAGTCAACCTTCTATTTTCAGATCATTTAGATAAGACATATGAAAGACTAGATGCATCTTAGAATGGGCTGGAAGAGCCAACTCGTAGGCCACTTGCCCGATGCACTAGATGATCTTATAGGGTCCATGGAACTTTGGTGCTAATTTCTAGAGCATTTTGTCTTTGAATAACATTTGTTTATAGGGTTGAAGGCAAAAAAATACATAATCCCCTTTTGCAAAAGAACATTTGGAGCAATGTTGGTTTGACTATTGTTTCATTCTATTTTGAGCCATAACCAAACAATCATTAACTACGTGGAGAATGGATTCTTTAGTGTGAAGTGCGTTATCCAATCCCTAAACCTTGGAGGTCCTTGGTAAATAGGAATTCACTGACAAGGATTTTTGGCCATAAACAACTTCATATGGTGTCATTTTGGTATCTCCATGATAAGTGGTATTGTACCACCATTCTACAAGGGGCAATTGTTGTGCCCATTAGTGTGGTTTTTCATAAGTGAAGCATTGCAAAAAAGTTTCTAAGACTTGTTAACCACTTTGATTTAACTATTTGTTTGGGGATAATACATAGTGCTCATGTTCAACTGGGTACCCTGAAGTTTAAACAACTCTTTCCAAAAATTGTTGGTGAAGGTAGGATCCTGATTCAAGACAATGGAAGTGGGCATGCCATGTAACTTAAAAATTCGATCATGAAGACTTGGGAAACTAAGAAGGGGGTAAATGGGTGTGATAAGGAATAAACATGAGCATATTTGGAAAGATAGTTGACTACCACTATGATCATTGATTTGTTACTCACTCTTGGGAATCCTGCTATAAAATCCATATAGATGTTTGTCCATACATATCTTGGGATTGGTAGTGGTTGCAATGCCCTCGACATCTTCACTATCTCACCCTTGTTTTATTGTCAAGTGTCTTAGGTTGCTACAAAATCTTGGATGTCTATTTCAATGCCTTCCCAAGAGAATGAGCTCTTAGCTTTGAGGTTTTATAAAAGTCGGAGTGACTTGTTGTACATGATGAATGCAATTCCTCTAAGACCCTTTCTTTTAAGGTAGATTTGTTTATCAAAAAAATCCATCATTTATACTTCGATGTATCTTTCTACCATGCATACCCTCTAAGAGGGTTGGGATCTTCCTGAAACCTTTGGATGAGTTGAACTATAGTGTCATTTGCCAACCATTCTTAACATACTTCCTTGAGTCAACCTAGAACAGGTAAAGATAAGGCAAAGAAGGATCCATCCTCCTCAAAATTTCTTGGATAAAGCATCAATCACCACGTTTTCTTTGCCCTTCTTATAGATAATCTCATAATCACACCCTAACATCTTAGAGACCCACTTATATTACTCTGGTGATGGTAACCTTTGCTATGGAAAAAACTCCAGACTTATGATAGTCGGTCTTTATCTGGAAACACCACCTTGAGAGATAGGGGTGTTAGGTTTGCATCGCATGAAGGATGGTCATCATCTCTTTCGCATATGTGGATTTACCCAAATGATGTCACACAACTACTTATCGGTGAATGCCAAGGGGCACCCTTCTTGCATCAAACCCGCCGCAAGACATCTACCCGAGGCATCACATTCTAGGACAACAGTCCTAGTAAAATCAGACATTGCTAATACTAGAGAAGTGCACATGGAATCCTTTAATGCATAAAAGACTTGCTCGACTACCTCGCTCCATATAAAGGCATTATTTTTTAGCAATGATGTTTTTTTTTTTTAGATGAAAAGGTGGAACCTGCTATATTAAGTTATCGAAGAAACCTTGAAAAAAAGTACAAAGATATAGGTCTAAGCCACCAAAAATGTTGTCGTTTTACCGGAAACCAACATGGTTTGGAGAACTGTTTTTCCCTCTGTCCTGCCCGGAGGAAACCAGGACAGATGGCTATAGTCCAAGTGAACATGTAACAGTAGCAAGATAAAACAAAGAAACATAATAGCATAGAAGACCTAGATACCCGGTGACCCATCGCCCTTACTTGTCTGCCACGTGGACCCAGCTGGGATGGCGAATGCCTGTGCACAGAGAGTGAACTTCCTCTTTGTTGGAGCATTGGAGTATGCATCAAGGAGCAGGTCCAGACGCTGGCCCATGAGGAGGGCTCTGTGCTCCAGGTCTGCCATGTGGCCTCGGAGTTTGAACACTAGAGCTAGATGCTCTGCACGGAGGAAAGTACCATGCAAGCCATTACCCGCGTCGTCGAGGATTACGTCCCTCATTTCCACGGTCGCTCCAACTCCGACTTCGAGCTCCATCAGTTCTGCACCAGCCGCTTCCTCCTTCCTCGCTGGGTTGTTCTCGTCCGCGTTCTCTTCAGCTCTAGCTTTGTCCCGAGTTTCTTCCTCGAACGTTGCCTGCATAGCATGGCTGGTGGGGCTATAGTCACCCTGCCACGAAATTTCCTCGACAATGCACCCAGGGATGTCATCTGCCAGTTCAATTTTAGGACCGCTCCCATCCTGGTGGTTCGCCTCCATGGCTTGGGGTTCCGGGTCGGTTGCCAATTCCTCCATGAACGATATTTCTTCCATGTAACAGGTGGGGAACACATCCGCAACACCATCCTCCGGTCTGTTTTCAGACTTAATTGTCGTGGTTTCTGTTACACATAAAAATCACTCAACTAGATAAGTGTCGCATATTGCCTCTCACTTGTCGCAAGTGTCGCAACTCCCTTACAACTTGTCGCAAGTGTCGCAAGTTGAATATAGAGTGTCGTGAATGTTGTTGAATCATGTTATCGCAACGACGACACTAAAGAGGCACTTGAAACATCTTACATACTTGGTTTGAAGAAATAAACTGGTTCACTGGAGTCAAACATCTCTTAACACCTAAGAGGGCTTCTAAATCAAGAGTTTGGAAGGCGAACGCTCCCCTAAAACTGCCTGAGGAGCGCCGACGCCCTTCTACCATGCCTCAGAAGCGTTATAACGCTCCTCCACCCCTTTGTAGAAGCGTTGCTCAGATTTGAAGCGCTGGCGCTTCCCTTGACTTGTTCAGGAGCGTTCTAACGCTCTGATGCCCCTTCTAAGGGAGCGCTCTCCATTCTGGGTAAATTGTTAGCCCGGTGAGAAGAATAAGAGGAGAATCATTCGAGTTTAGGAGGCGGTTGAGCTCAAATTCTTGGTTTTATCAAAAGATCTCTAATCCAAGGAGGAGGTTATCAACTGGTTCTAAACATAACTCAAATGGTTAGGCTCCTCCCAACCTATATAAGCAAGCTTTCTAATGGTGAAAAGGGAGCAAATGGGGGAAAAAATC
>ML800876.1:0-19604 GCA_009831015.1 Picea engelmannii
TACTTGATTTAGAATCAAGTAGCCCCAGGACTTTTCCTGAAGTCTTATACACCAAGGTCAGAGACCAAGGATCAACCCATGCCCCAGGCATGGGCACCCTGGACCCAGTCCAGGGGCCCTAGACATATCTAGGGTCTTTAATATCTTGTTCCCAGACCAAGAAACCCAATGCCCCAGGCATGGGTACCCTGGACCCAGTCCAGGGGCCCTAGATATATCTAGGGACTTTAATATCTTGGTCCGAGACCAAGAAACCCAATGCCCCAGGCATGGGTACCCTGGACCCAGTCTAGGGGCCCTAGATATATCTAGGGACTTCAAATGCTTGGTCCCAGACCAAGAAACCCAATGCCCCAGGCATGGGTACCCTGGACCCAGTCCAGGGGCCCTAGATATATCTAGGGACTTCAAATGCTTGGTCCCAGACCAAGAAACCCAATGCCCCAGGCATGGGTACCCTGGACCATGTCCAGGGGCCCTAGACATGTCTAGGGGCTTTATCATCTTGGTCCCAGACCAAGAAACCCATGCCCCAGGCATGGGTACCCTGGACCCAGTCCAGGGGGCCTAGGCATAGCTAGGGGCTTTTATCTGCTTGGTCCCAGACCAAGTACCCTAGGAGTGCACTGGGGGCCCTAGATCTCATTTAGGGTCTTAGCCATTCTTCAGGAGAATGGATCTCGCAGCTGCTATGAATTTAACAGGGTGATCAAAAGATTGAGCCTTTTTTTATCAAAAGATCTCCATTAGCCAAAAGTTGATGACATACCTCATCTTTCCACAATATACTAAAAGTAGACAGAAAGTTAATCTCTTTTGATTGAAGTCAAGCTTACATTAATTTTTCCACATCACAAATAAAATAGAGATCTACAAGCAATGTTGAAGCCCTAAGAAGGCACTATGGATAAGAGAACAACCATCACCAAATAAAGCAGCGTGCCAAAGTACCCTACCCTAAAGTAACACACCATACTTACATTGATTTTTCCACATCACAAATAAAATAGAGATCGGCAAGCAATGTCGCCTTAAGAAGGCACTATGGAACACACCATACTTACATTGATTTTTCCACATCACAAATAAAATAGAGATCTACAAGCAATGTTGCCCCAAGAAGGCACTATGGATAAGAGAACAATGATCATCGAATAAAGCAGCATGACAATGTACCCTACCCTAAAGTAACACACCATCCAAAGCCTCAAACAAATCCCAACACTATTTAGTAAACCAATGTGCTTGACAATCTCCAAGCACTAACAAACCAAACAAAAACCCCAACTCTATTTAGCAAACCAATGTTCTTGACAATCTCCAAGCACTAACAAACCAAACAAAAACCCCAACATTATTTAGCAAACCAATGTTCTTGACAATCTCCAAGCACTAACAAACCAAACAAAAACCATTCAGGAGACCACTCTTAGCCAACCTATCCTTGGAAGGAATCCTCTAATATATGACCAACCACGAAAAAACATGTAGCCTATAAGAAGGTTGCATCATCCATGTTACCACACAATCTATCACTTTAGTGCAAAGCCTTCAAGACTAGTGGAACATCGAAAGATGTACCACTGTCACCTAGAAAACAACTTCTGTCTCTTTAGTGAAGGAGTAAATCCAACACAAGGGAAGGCTTCCCTTGTGTAGCCTCCAAGAAACCCTAGGCAAGGCACAATCAAGTCTAAGGCCTCTCGGGTAGCTACTCAATCTACCACCAATAAAATAATATAAACAAAGTAGGGATAAGGTGGTAAGATAGCGCAATTTCCAAATTTGAAGAGATGAGGATCTAGGTCAATTTATAAGGTTTTCCAAGGGAATTTTGGGCTTAAGAGGATCCCCAAACACTACAAAAGAAGAAAAAGCTAAAGGATTTTGTAAAACTTGAAATAAAGATATTGATTTATAGCATAAATACAAGTTATTATTACAGTAGCAATAAAGTTATTGCTTAAACAAGTAATAAACCAATGAAGAAAGAGGGCTAAATAGTGAATTAAACTAGGGTTTTATTTATCAATAAAATCTGAAATTAAAGATGCATAGAGAAACCCTAAAACCCTAGATGTCTAGCCCTGGAAGGTTGAACTAACAAATCAGCAATGTAATTCAGGGTTTAAAGATGATATTTAAGTCAATAATATGCATGAAAGTCAAAACATCCTAGTCCTTTATGGCTGAAAATGAATATTCGTTGTTATAAAACCTTAATATAACCTTAAAACAATGAAAAGAGAGTAAAATTCAAAATTTAGTAATTGACTATTGGGAGAATGACTAGTGCCTACTATATTTTTGGGCATATGGGATCAATTAAAGACTCATTTGAAGAGATGTGAGTGGATCTAGGGTGATATATATGGTTTGGTGAGATGTGAGTTGATTTAGCATGTGCTAGTAGCCCTTCAATGTCCTCCAAAGGACCAAGATGTCAATCAAATATGTGGCTGTGTGAAATCCATCCATCGTCCAAGGAGGGGCTCATGTGGTCCAATGCACCATGAAGACCGAAGGCATGTACACAAGTCAAACACAACATATAAAGTGAATCGTGTCAATGAAAATGCCATCAGATAGATCACATTAAGTATCCTCTTCAAACTTCACACTCTTACAAAGTTATACAATTTTCCAAGTTTAGGTAATGTGAGGATCATTATTACCCCTTATTAGGTGTTCCAGCTAGTACCCAGGATAAGAAGTATGTCCTGGGAAACCCATCAAGGAGAATGCATAATGGCATATGGTATGGTTTGTGGTTTACTTCATGGGTTATGGCATAATCATGAAAGGTTATGTATGATAGTCATCATCAAGAGCATGTGTAATGGCATATGGTATGGTTTGGGGTTTACTTCATCGGTTATGGCATAGTCATGAAAGGTTATGTATGATACTCATCCTCGGGAGCATGTGTAATGGCATATGGTATGGTTTGGGGTTTACTTCATCGGTTATGGCATAGTCATGAAAGGTTATGTATGATACTCATCCTCATGAGCACATTTGTATGAGGGAGCACTTAGGCAATAAGTTACCCTTTCCTCGACACTATGTATTTCCACAACCCTATTTGATTTTTTTTTCATTACCCTCTATTAGGTGTGTCAGTACCCAGGATAAGAAGTATGTCCCAAGAAACCCATCAAGGAGCATGTGTAATGGCATATGGTATGGTTTTGGGTTTACTTCATGGGTTATGGCATAGTCATGAAAGGTTATGTATGATAGCCATCCTCATGAGCACATTTGTATGAGGGAGCACTTAGGCAATAAGTTACCCTTTCCTTGACACTATGTATTTCCACACCCATATTTTCCTTTTTCTTTATTCATTCAACCTTTTCTGACTTTTGATTTTTTCATTTGCTAAGTCTATTTGTTAGGTATGCATTCATTAGTTACCCTTTCCTCGACACTATGTATTTCTACACCCATATTTGCCTTTTTCTTTATTCATTCAACCTTTTTTTACTTTTGATTCTTTCATTTGCCTAGTCTATCTGTTAGGTATGCATTCATTGCATGGGACTTAGAGTGATGGCCTCTTAGGGGGTAAAGCCCATGCTTCACTATATTTCTTAGTTTTTATACTTTTCTCTTCTTTCTTGTTTCTTTACTTTGCATTTTGAATTATAGCATTGGTCTTTCTATATTTTTTTATTATGCTACATCAACATCCAAACATTCTTATATTAGGCTACATCAACCTCCAAGCATTCTTATATTAGGATCCTTCTAATGAGGACTATGTCTTATATTAGGCTACATCAACCTCCAAGCATTCTTATATTAGGCTCCTTCTCATGAGGATTGTTGTCACCTTATACACACCTGGGGTAATGTGGAAGAAACCTTCAATCCACTTGGTGTGTCCTTGGGGGAAAGTTTCGAGTCAAGGTGTTGTCACATGATCCTCAACTCCTCCATCTAAGCCAACTCCTAGCGAAGCCAAGAGGGGTAGTCCCTATAAAAATAATCTAAGGCTCTTTTAAACTAAGAAAAGCAAAAGAACTACTTCTAGGAATTTATTGCTTAATAAAACAAAGGCATTCAACACGTAACATTCATCATTCATCATTTGAGATAATCACATAAACCATTTGTCCATAAGCAT
The DNA here is from genome assembly GCA_009831015.1 of Picea engelmannii. Lineage (NCBI taxonomy): Eukaryota > Viridiplantae > Streptophyta > Pinopsida > Pinales > Pinaceae > Picea > Picea engelmannii. The sequence goes on from ML800876.1 coordinate 4,130, forward strand.
GCATATATCAAGTAGGATACAAGATCTGCAAGATTAACGAAATTAGTTAGACAATTGCATGAATGAAGTAAATTTGCTCACATACATAAAGATAAACCAGTCGTATCAGTGCCTTAAAAGGAGTCGTGGGCAATTGTTGATCGAGTGTTTTATTAAGGTAAATTAAAGGTAGATTAATGAGAGAATATGTGGCATCTTTAGAGGCTAACTCTTTGTTTGGAAACTTGCGAAGAAATTACCGAAACCCAAGAGGTCTCACTAGCAAGTTCACTAAGGGTGTCGGATGTCCAAAACGGGTGGGAAACCAGGTCCCAAGAGGGCCCGCCTTACTTCACAGATTCCCCTTAGGCATTTTCCCACGCATTGAGCTAACAACTTCTGAGATTTCCTTAATTAAACTACAAACAAGGTTTATTGACTTTGCAAAACTGAAAGAGATAAAACTTTGTAAATAACTGAAAGCTTTGCAAGAAACTTGAAAAGTGGAACTTCAAGAGTTATTGTTGAAAGTGGAAAATAAGCTCTAAACTAAACATGCATAAAGATTGAAAGTATTTTTTAGACATGCATGTGAAATGTGAGTGTTATGTGTGTTATATTTGCTTATGATTGTATGTGTGTTTAAGATCAAAATATTAAACTTACACTAAAACAAAGTAAAGCCAAACCACGACACACAAATCCCCCTGATGGGGATGGAGAAACTGGGCACAAAAGGGCCCGCTTTTATTAACCCTATTACAATGAGAATTAAGTTATGTTTGATCTTCTCTTTAGAAACTTGGATCCTTATAAGTTTTGGATCTTAAGAATTACAAGGAAATTGAAACGGAAAAATCTTCTTTGATGAAGTAGGAAACCCTCGGATGCTCTGAAAGTCTTGATTTCGCCAAAATCGACAGAATATCCCCTTGTGCCTGTTATTTCTGCAAGAAAACAACAAGCAATTAAATCCCAAAGATGGCCAAAAACACTTTAGAAGTGTCTTTGGTCAACTTAAAAAAAAATGCAAAAAAAAGACCAAGTAAAATTTATGCTAAAACTTGTAAATTTTTAGAGATTTTGGGGCTGCCTTTTAGGATAGAAAATGAAAGCACTTTGATTTTGCCAAATAAAAGAAATGAAACTCAATCAATCATACCCCTTCAAGCCTTTAAATTTAACATAAAAGAAACTAGCAATAAAGGAGTTTTTATTAACAAGATCTAGCTTTAGATAGATAAAAGAGATCTAGGTACTTTGCAAGCAAAAATGAAACTAAGTTAAACTTTGAATTCAAATCTAGCTTCTTATGCTTGCATGAAGGAAGTAACCAAATAACTTTTGAAAAATGTGAGAGGGAGAAAGGAAGAAACTCTATTTTTTTTCAAGAATTGAAAAATATGGGCTATGGAGTCATCAATGAAGAGTAGAGGGAGTTTTATTCCTTGATGATCCTGGACAAATGAAGGTTGAAACTACAACCATTCAATCATCCAAGCTTGAAGAACCTGTAAACAAATATACTTCAACCCTGCAAACATAATGAGATTAATCAAACTAGATTTACCTCACTCTATTGTATGACAGCATGCTTTCAAATCCTTTGCAATAGATATTCAAAATTGAAGCAAAAATACAGATTACCTCACAACCATAGCATAAGATTCAAGCATCCACACATAGCATCAACACCGATGGAACTCCAAAGTCTCTTTATTCAATCTTAAAAATGACAAAATGATACAACAATATAGGTCTAACTTCCCAAAAATCCAACTAACAATGGAGGAGGGGTATCCTTGCTTAAATAACATAAGGGGTGACAACTCCAAAGAGGTATGCATGAGAGTAAAGGAGGAGATGCGCAAGAGTAAAGGGAGATATGTGTGAGGTTAAGTGGAGGTGTGTGGAGTGAAGTGAGGTGGAAGGGTAGTGGAGTAGGGTGAAGGGTGAGTGAAGTGAGGACGAGTGGGGTGAAGTGGGAGTGATAGGAGTGGAAGGGGAGTGTGAGGGTGAGTAGGGGCTTTGGGATGTGTGTCATCCCTTTAGAATGTGCCATCTCATCAATTGGGGTCGAGTCCCTATCTTGGGATCTCCTCCACGCCTTTCTACTCAAGTGAAGTCGCCTCCATCTCTGACAAACTCGTCTTGGTCTTCAGTCAACTGGGGACACAAAAAAAACATGTTTCTGACATGTTCCTCGATTTCCCTAAAAAACAGGGATTTAATTAAATTACCCATTTTCCGTATTTTTCGAGTAATTTTCATTTTTTAGTGAAAATAATCACTTTTTTGTCTCAAAAGCAGGAAAATAGGGGTTTACATGATACTCTAGATTGGAAAACAACCATAAATGTGGCATATGATGATGTTTGATGCCATATTTTTACAACTTATTGCTTTACAATTAAAAAATTCCATTTTTGCAGGAATTTTACTTTTTCACTAAAACATTAAAAAGAACCTATCAAACCTAGCCGCAATTTTCATATGACTCTATTAAGATGACCTAGTATGAACTCATATACATTCAAACACTAAGCATCGCTTATACCATGCCAAGGCCTAACCACCAACACATACTCCAGCTTTGGAGTCGGTCTCTTGAGTGAAAAAACTTAGAAATTATTAATCGCCCACAAAGGCAGGCAAAAAATAATTAACAAGTGAAAAAAACACTCTAAGTACATGCTCGTACCTAGGTCTTAGGTAGCCAATAGTATTTTACAATATTTCATACTCGGGTCATTTATTACAATGATGGAAATGCGGAAAAAGGTGGTCTTTTGAAAGACCGACTGAACTCTGAACTTTGTCATATGAGCACTGACTGCTCAAACTTTGGCGACTCATCAGGAAATCCAGCTAGTGCAACTTGGTGGATAACAAGGAATATGAGGCATGAACCTTTACAGGTGACATATGACAACCAACCCAAAAGATAAGATAATGGAGAGGGGAGAGATGGAGTGTTTTATGTATAGAATAGGATATGAACACATTTCCCTTATTAAGGCCCCCCAGTAATACAATTTTTCGCAAGAGTGAAAACACTTCGACTAGGAGACGATGATGACACCAAGGTGAAAGAAGGTAAAAAGCATAATGTCAAAGCATCATGATTCATAACCCAATTCAACCCATGATCACCATTTTCATGCCCAAAACAGTAACATTATCACTCGATATGAAGTATGAGAACCTCAGCGTGTAATGCACCATGTCATCTAATGTGAGTGAGTTGAGCATGCAATGGAAGGCATCTATGGGAAACTATCTGTGTAGAGTCCAAAATGTCATAATCGAAATTGTTGTCTGAAATGTGGATCATGGAGAAAAAATCTCCTCTAGTTACCCTTACCCCTAGAAGTGAGGGGGTAACAGTCCAAACATTGTGAATATGGTGAATCCATTGTTCCTTCGTATCCTTATATTCCCATTACACATTAAGAACTAAGGAAAATATGGTGAATCCATTTTTCCAGGAGACGGTGTGCATCCTGGATCAGACAGTCAAAGTGCTCAAGAACTAAGCCATCGACTTGGTAAAGGTCCAATGAACCTACTACGGTCTTGAAGATGAAGACACCATGTGGGAGCACGATGAGGCCATGTGGGAAGAGTACCCCCAACTTTTTGCAGATTTTTTAGGAAACTTGAATGTACATTTGTAAATAAGAGTACAAAGACTCCATTTTGGTGCAGTTGGAGTTCTTAAAGCTACAAATCTGGGACTTCATGTCCGGCTTGTGCTATATCCCTAGAAGGGAAGTGGGACAACCTGAGGGACTGTAGTGCAGAGAAGGGGGTACACTTCCTTGGGTTGTGTAGGCTAAGGGGAACGAGAGATTGTTGGTTGGAATTCCTGCAGGAGTCATTAAATTGTGAAAGTATCGAATATTGTAATGTGAACTTTGTAATGGGTTGAGTGTAATCATCCTTGGGAAAAAGTAAGAGTCAGGCAAGCATGGGAGAATAGGAAATTTGAGTAGGAAGAAAAAAAAGGTATAGTTAGAAATAAGTGAGAAAAAACAAAGTTGAGTGTTGAGAAAGAGTGGCCAACCATATTGCATATTGAAGGTAGCTTGTTGAAGCTAGTAATTGTGTTGAGAATGAGGTTGGTAAGCCTGTGAGAGATTCATATTAAGGAAACTACCCAAGAGAAATTGTAAATGTTGTGTGAGCACTCCTATTGCAGCTAAATTTCCTGGAGCCCCCAGTAGAAAGATTCTTGGTCGGTCTGTGTTAGAGCCCTGGAGGGGATGGATATTATCTTAGGTACTGCGGTTGAGAGAAGGAAATCTCATCCCTTGGGTTTTGCATACTGATGGGGAAGAGAGTTGGGTGGTTGGAATTGTTGTAGGAATTGTGTCACTCCATTTTAGTGGGTATTTGAGTTGTTATAGTGGATTGTAGACACTCATAAGAGCATGTCCATCCTTGTGGACTCATAGCCCCAGCTCAAGGGTGGCTTGTTGTAGAGAGAATTGTGCATACTGATGGGGAAGAGAGTTGGGTGGTTGGAATTGTTGTAGGAGTGGGTATTTGAGTTGTTATAGTGGATGGTAGACACCCGTGGGAGCCTGTCCATCCTTGTGGACTCATAGCCCCAGCTCAAGGGTGGCTTGTTGTAGAGAGAATTGGTGCAACAGAGCCTATGGTTGGGAGGAATGTCCTTCATCTGAAATAGGTTATGTAAAACATTTTGAAAGACAAGTGTTTTGATCAATGTGTTATTTATTGTTAAATGTTGTGGATAAATGTTGCATTTACTCTTTATTTTATATGTATGAATGTTGTGCATGTGCAATCATTTTCATTCACATTTTTAATTATTCATGACAGTTGCATGAGCTTGTATGACATGCTATGTATATATTATGCATTTGAATTTATATGTTAGTTGATTTGGTAGTAATGTAGCCCAGCCAGGGGGTTGGGTACATTACAGGTTGGTATCAAAGATGAATTTTGTGGTAGCATGCCTCACTGAGGGATTTAGGGATGTTACAACATCCCTTGCACACTCCTTTCTTCAACACCTTGAAGTTGAGGAATCCAACCACCATGTCCTTCAAAGGAGGTAAGGAACCATAGTTCAAGGGACCAATTCTTCTCTACCAAAGCTGGTACAAATTGTCACTACTAGTCAATAAGGCTCTCTTCTTCACTAGATCTACTAGTAATCTATAAAGGCACCCTCCCTAACTGCTTCGGCCAAAACTTGACTCAGCTCAAGGTTCCAACTTTTGATCATGAATTCCTAATCATCAAACTCATCATTACACTTCAAATCTATTAGACAAGAAACTGAAAGGAGATTTTTAGTCACACCAAGAACATACAGTACCTCATGTAGATCCAAAAATTCCTCAGCTAGCATGAGGAATGAGATAGACCCTAACTCAATCATTGGGTACTTTCCATCATCACCAAGCTCCACCTTAATGATACTATTTCATTCCTCTAACTTGAATAAAGTCAATTTGATTGGAATCAAGTGTCTCAATGTTGCACCATCAACATACCACCCAACACTTGAAAATACGTTGGTGGAAAGGCATGACACCAAGGCAAAGGTTGTATCGAGCCAATTAATCAACTCATCCACTCCAAAAGCTTCAACACTTCCCACAAATTGTTTCTTCTACTGCTTCCTACCCTTCCCCTTATTCTTTGGTCATGGAGAAGCATAATGGACATGCTTATTATAGTTGAAGCACTTGTGATGGCTGAAATCCTTCTTTTGTTGGTAAGAATATCGTGAATCTTGTTTCTTCTTCTAACCTTTCCCAAATCATTTATTTTCTCCCTTCTTCGTCTTCCCAATCAAGGTTAGGTCTAGAACATCCTCATAACTAGTTGAGACTTGTTGTAGTCTCATCTCCCCTCCAATGAAAGCATCCCATAACTACTCAAAGACAAGTAAATTCAACCAATCGTAGATAACTTGGACAAAATTATGCCAAAAATCCATTAAAAGAAATTTGAACTAGCTCGTTATCCTAAACTTTGTCCCAATTGCATCAATCTAATCTCTCAACTCTTTTATCTTCATGAGAAAGCTTGCTACTATATTTTTTTTGCTCATGAGGGTAGAGGTAAGCTTCATCTTCTTGGATACATTCACACTTTGGTACAAGGTTCCCAAGACATCATATAGTTCTTTGGAAATCTTTTTCCAGGCGATATGAGGGATCAAGTAATCCTTCATCTAATCCAACAAGATTCACTTCACATTTATTGCCTTCTTGTTGTGTTATGTCAAATCTTTGGGATCTGTAGGCGGTGCAACCACCTTCTCCACAAGGTACCATAAGTCTTGCCATTTCCAAGAGGTTCTACAATATCAACTTCAATAGCACAAAGTTGGAGGCTCCATCCAATATGTGTCTCTCTTACATAAGAGGAGTTGTCTTTACTAACACTACTTTGAACAAGCTACAATGTACAATCACTGAATCAAAAATAGGGTTTCTCACCCCACAACCTTCTCAGGGCCATGTGTTGATCATTGGCATAATTTTGCTACTATCACTTAAGCTTGGACATAATACCCACTGAAACCTTCAAAAACTCTATTATAGTCAACTTACCTCTATATACACAAAATCCAGAAGATTTCAAAAACTACACTTTAATACCATGTTAGATTTTTTAAACAATGGTAAGTAGACTTTACTCTAAAAGAATTCCTAAACTACTAGATAGTTGAAACATGAAAGACACTCAAAATTGTTGTTCTAATAATGCTAAATTCTACAAATAAAAATTGTAGAAAAATTATAATGGAAACTCACAAATTTGTCCTAAATGACAACATTGTTACTAAGCCATACTTGCTAATGTCAATAGATGCACAGTCAAAACATATAATTGCTTTCTCATTAATTATGATATGAATCTACTATAATAATAAAAAATACTAATTCATTGTTCGTTGCTAAATTGAATGAATTGAACCTATACCCGTGTCTTCTTCTTTATAGACTAAGAAGAAGAGTAGGTATAATAAATCTAAACACATGCACAATAGCACCTCAACTAGCAATTATCCAAGACATGCAAGCATGCATCCTCCAAGAGATCTGTGCTCTTCACTACATGAATGCATGCACCTTCCCTAAATAAGCAAATTGTTTATTAAAATTGAAGTTAACACATGCAACTACATGCCTCGTCTTTTACTTTACTTAGAAACAACATGCAAATTCTTGAGGATAACATTATCCTTTCCTATCTATGGTTGGCACATGTATGCATGCAAGTGCCCTATTAACACAAATTTATACCCTCCAATCTGAGTTTATAAACCTATTATGAAAGCGGTAAAAACTTGGCCAATTATAAGAGAAATAGCCCCAAATGCCACGGGATAAACCCCTCTCCGTCCAGTCTGGGCCTTGCTAGCCTCTCGGGGAGTCCCTGGGCACAATGAAGTGCCATTGTGGCTAATTTAAGCTCTGAAAACTCAAAAAATTAGCGAGTTGTTTTTCCTTGGACAATGTGTAAAGCGGTCCAAAACGGTGGAAACAATTGATCTAATACACTTGGAGGGAACCTCCAAAGTTAGCACAATGATAGTAGAATGGAAAAAAGCAAAGAAAACTACTTTGAGGATTGATACCATCACAGTAAATAGCTAATAAATGACATATCAATTTGCAAATTCACCACAATACCGTCAAGAAGAGAGGATCGAACAATAAACACAAGTTTCTTTATTAATCCAGCTTTACAAGAGGGTTGGTTGTGCCACAATTGACAAGCTCACAACTGATACAATGACTACTTTTCTTAATGACACGTCACTAGACGAGAGAGAGAGAGAGAGAGAGAGACTATGTTGCTCATGCAAGCCTCCAATATATAGCTAGTGAGGGTGCACATCCCAACAGGAGAAAAAGGACACATGAGAGGTTAAGAATAGGTACTAAGTGCATGTGGAAAACATCTGAAAAAGGAAAAAGTAGAGAATGAGTTTAGAATGGGTGCATAGGTGCATGAGAGGGCTAAGAATAGATGCAATTCTAAGAGAGTGAGACAAACTGACAGTTAACTAAAGAATGTGCCCATATGTGTGAGAGTGAGAAAGGCACCTAAGTCTAAAGGGGTAGATGAAGGTTATATTTAATTGCCAACACATGAGTGAGGTTTAGTTCACTAGATCATGGTGTTGGTTATTACAGCTAAACTCATGCGACCCTTTCTCCATCATTAATTAATTATCATATGCTCAAATTTTTAGGAATATGCACCCTAGCTTAGGTGGATGCCACATCATTGCCATATGTCGACCTCTAAGGATGCCACTTGGCACTGCATGGATGATGATTGGACCTACTAAATATAGAGGCAGCTAAAAATAGAACCTCTAAAAATAGGACCCGCTAAAAATAGAAAGTCGTCTAAATACCCTTGACTTCATACTCATTAATCTTGTCTTTCCGTAAGGGATCCAGATATGCAATCAGAACTATTATGCGAGCCCTAATGCTCAACCTGTTAAAAATAGTAATCTGGGTGACATCATCCAAAAAAAGGTCCAAAGGCCTTTGGATACCTCAAGGATCAATACTGTGCTATCGGAATCTGAATCTGGGGCCTGGATCACAACCTACCAAAAATAACAAATTCATGCATGTCGCCTGGAAAAAAGTGGCATTGGGCCTAGAATCCTGCAAGGACTCATACTGTATGCTCTGAACTACGCCAAACTATCAGGAGACCCACTCAAATCGTGCCTCCTAAAAAGTAGTAACACCTGTATGTATACATCTCTCTCTCAAAATGCATGGAAACCAAGTAGATTGTGACTCTGAACTAAGCAACCACGTACTAATCATGTACCTGCCTCGTGTGTGAACCAACCTCTTGATCAACATAAGTGCTAAAACCCTGGAAAATATCAGTAGGCCAACCAAAGTGTTGCATGCTGGATCTTAACCCTCAAGACTTTCAAGGGTGAAAATCTAGGGGTTAACAATGGCAACTCAAGGGGACGGGATCCCCCTGTGGGATGTCAAGAACCATAAGAATCTTTGTGTCCATATAATCAAATTGATGCCCTGTGAGAACTCTGCAAGATGTACCAATGATGCTCTGTGAACTAAGGAATGTGTACCAAAATACCCCTGTAACTATGTGGAGGGATACAAAGGCCCTGTAAGTTGATGAAGAACAACCTGTAATCTGAATTATAGTACCAAATCTTGTCCAATGGGCCATGGAGTCAAAATATATAATCCTCCCACTGAAAGCTGAAAACTAAAGGGTCTCATCTGAATCCTCTACCTTCTACCACCCGATAATGTACACTCCTCCCCGTGGTAAATGTGTTGATGTCGACACAAGGGAGAAAGTTGTTGGGTGTGTGTTATATTCTTTGCATGTGTGTGTGTGTGGGTGAGTCAGATACGACAACTGCGTCTGTGTCGGGCGCTTTCCTAGGGGGGTCCAGGGGGGGGCAGGTATGCCCCCCCTTGGTTACGCGCAGCGTTCGGGGCAACGCCCCGAAATTTTTTTTTGGGCTGTTTTTTGCTATTTTTAGCAGATTTTGCTATTTTTAGCTGATTTGTAAATTAATCCCGGATTAAGGGATTAGGGTTTTGGTATCTACGGAATACCTAAAAACATTGTATATATTGTATGGCGAATGGTGAAATTCGATATAATGAAAATAAGAAAGGTTTTCCCGATTGAGGGTTTCCGGTAAAAATCTCTGTGTACTCTGTGTATGGGCCATTGATTAATTTATGTATTGCTTAAGAATCTATATGCATTGCTTTACTTCGCAGGTTTAAAACTTACAAAAGTCACTTTATCAAATGTCAATAATGTAAACATGTGAAGTGTGAAGGAACACCACCAATAATGTCAATGGGTCCTAAAGTACAAGCACAACCTGACACTATGAAAGATGTTCTGAAGTCGAACAGTGACAAGGATCATCCAATCAAAGCCCAATGATGCCCGGCCTTGTTGGATGCGAAATAATCGCCAATTAGGCTAACGGCTACCAAGGTGCTCTACTTGTGGGTCATCTGTAGATGATGTGTCGAAGTCGATACAAGATGACCTACTGAAAAGAATATCAATATTGTCTCTCTTCCTTCAGCACGAAGTGATAACTCAAGAAAATCAATATGAAAGAACCAAGTACCATATCCATATGCTGGATGGGGGGACAACTGACTGAAAGCGGAAGACCGAATGATAAGAGACGAGGATACCAAACATAAGATGACTCAAGACACTCATATGTCTCCTCAAACCACCCATCCTAAAGGCTCAATGCTTTGGGAACAATGACAAATGGAACCCCCATCCAGGCTAACTCTAATGATAGACACAAAGGCTTGGCATGCGTAAGATAGACATTCAAATTTTCACCCAGGAAAAACAGTAATGGAAAAAGAAAGACACACAAGACTCCACCACACGCTGATATAAGTAGGAAAAAACTCAACGACACTTATGCAAACACTGAAGTAGATAACCAAAGGGAAAAGACACTGCAAGGAATATAGATTGTTGTCCTAAAACTATAAAAAATCAACAAGAAGGAAATACTAAAATGACAATGTTGAAAGGAAAGACAACTACCCTAGACCCAAAAGTTTTTACCTCAACGCTGCCATGATTAAATCATCATAATCAAAGGACCAATGTAGCCATGCAGCCAAATGATCAGTTCGACGAGAGAGGTGAACAAAGTCAACCCTCCAGGGGGACCAAACATGAAATATCATATAACCCAAAGCTACCTTTTTTTGCTAGTGAAGGCATAGTTGAAGGTTGCTAGTTGATTGGAGGTCGTTGGTTGGGATTTAGAACATGGTATTTCAATAGAAACCAGCGTGAAAGCGTGAGAGACAGAACTCTTAGAATCTATCTGTTGAAATACCTCCATCATCCTGAGCTCAATTGGGTCATGATGAACTCTGATATCCAAGTCCTGATCAATCTCAAAATCCTGAAGAACAACCTTGGGATGCAGAATAGTATGCAAAGTGTAAGGGACATCATGCTCCAGTTGAGCCAAAAGTATCTCCTCCTGCTGTAATGGTATTGGATCAAGATGTTCTTGAACCACTGTTGTGCAAGGAAAGGATGAAGCCTCTTCTAAGATGGGCACAGATGAAATCCCTTTTTGATTGATCTCTACTTGGTTAACATGTGGTTCCTCCTCCTGAAACTTTTCATCTTCGCTAATGAGGGGAACCAATGAACACTCTTGAGTATTCAAATTGTCGCCTTTATCTTCTTGGAACTTTGTACGTGACTCAAATGGTGCAGCGATTGGTTCCATATCATCTAAAATTGGGCTATCACCCTCTTGTTCATCTCTAGGAACTTGACACGGTGCAAGTTGTCGTTCATCTTCAATAACACAGACTTCTTGCACTTATGTAACAACCAATGGTTGAATATCATCAAGTGGAGTTATCTTCACTGGTTGGTCTGGGACATGAATCGGAGGGAGTTCACAAGCTGCAAGATTATTTCTTTCTAACTTGACAGCGGCAGCTTCCATTTCCTCCATACTTTGAGGGTCTTCATTTCGAAGAAAACCACCAAAAATACCATCAAATGCCTCAAGATAACAAATTAAAGCAACAATTTCATTAGGCCTCACTCTGTAAGGAATTTGATTGTAAAATTTGGAAAAACGAGCGTTAAATTGACAAACAATTTCACTTTCATACTTTTTAATAATTGAAAAAATTGTGCATAAGAAAAAAATGTCCTGTGTGTTTTCCCATCTTTCAGTGAGTTTCTCCTGGAAGTAATCCCATCAATCAATGGAAGCATCTGAAAGGGACTTGTACCATGCTCGTGCCTCCCACTTGAGAGTCGACACAAACATCCTCATCGCCACATCTTCATGTTCCACATTAAAATCGCCCACCACTTGCAAAAATTTAGTAAGTGATCCTCAATTGATTCTCCCAACCTCCCTGAAAACAAAGGTATGTGTTTAAGCCACTTACGTGCAGGCAAGTCGTGAGGATAATCTATGCAACAAAACTTAGTGGGTCAAAAGCAGAAAAGTTCCACCTTACCGGTGGCGTCACAATTGCATCCATATTGCATCCATATTATTAGTCTCAGATAGAAAAAAGCACAGCAACTAGATCGAGATGAAAATAAAATAAAGATGAAGATGTTGAAGATACATTCACCATGGTGCTCATCGAAAAAGAACTTACCTAAGAACTCGATATGCTTACCCAATTTGAAAAGAGTTATTGGCAAAAGATAAGTCTTGTTCCAGAAAAAGATATTAAATTTTGTTGAAGCTCGGAACTTCACCTTGTGAGGGAATCGAAACCGAAAGATCTTGTGTAAGTCCCATGTGGATTCATCCCTGGATACTGTGGAGTCACCATGTGAGTTAGAAAAAATAAATTAATTAAAGTAAAAACTCACCGATGTCATTTACCAGGGTTGGTGTTCCTCAGCAATGACGCCAATTTGTTAGCACAAATTTCTACCCTCCAATCTAAGTTGATAAACATGTTATGAAATCAGTAAAAACCTGGCTAATTATAGGACAAACAACCCCAGATATCATGGGCTAAACCCCTCTCCGTTCGGGCTAAACCTTGCTAGCCTCTAAGGGGATTCCCTGGGCACAATGAAGCGCCCTTGTGGCTGATTTAAGGTCTGAAAACTCAAAAAATCAACAAGTTGTTTTTCCTTGGACAATGTGTAAAGCAGTCCAAAACGGTCGAAATTTTTTATCTAATACACTTGGACGGAACCTGCGGAGTTAGGAAAATGATAATAGAATGGAAAAAAGCAAAGAAAACTACTTATAGGATTGATACCATCACAGTAAATAGCTAAGAAATGACATATCAAATTGCAACTTCACCACAATATCGTCAAGAAGAGAGGTTCGAACAATAAACACAAGCTTCTTTATTGAGCCAGCTTTACAAGAGGGTTGGTTGCACCACAATTGGCAATCTCACAACCAATACAATGACTACTTTTCTCAATGACACACCACTAGACAAGAGAAGAGAGAGAGAGACTATGTTGCTCTTGCTAAGAACTGACGAAATAACCAATGGCAAGCCTCCAATATATAGCTAGTGAGGGAGCACATCCCAACATGAGAAAAAGTACACATGAGAGGCTAAGAATAGGTACTAGGCGCATGTGGAAAGCATGTGAAAAAGGAAAAAGTAGAGTTTGAGTTTAGAATGGGCGCATAGGTGCATGAGAGGGCTAAGAATAGATGCAAGTCTGAGAGAGTGAGACATGTTGAGAGTTAATTGAAGCATGCGTCCATATGTGTGAGAGTGAGAAAGGTGCCCAAGTCTAAAGGGGTAGGTGAAGGCTATATTTAACTGCCAACACATGATTGAGGTTCAGTTAACTGGATCATGGTGTTGGTTATTACAGCTAAACTCATGTGACCCCTTCTCCATCATTAATTAATTATCATATGCTCAAATTTTTAGGAATATGTACCCTAGCTTAGGTGGATGCCACATCATTGCCACATGTCAACCTCTGAGAATGCCACTTGGCACTACATGGACAATCACTGGACCTGCTAAATATAGAGGCAGCTAAAAATATAACCTCTAAAAATAGATTCCTAGTCCTATTTTTAGAACAACTATCCACATCACCCTAGATGACTGGGATGACATCGCCACATAAATACTGCCAAAAATAGAAATTTGTATGAATACCCTTGACTTCATACTCATTAATCTCGTCTTTTCGTAAGGGATCCAAATATGCAATCAGAACTGTCATGCGGGCCTTGATGCTCAACCTGCTAAAAAAAGTAATATGGGTGACATCATCCGTAAAAATGTCTAAAGGCCTCTAGATGCCTCAAGGATCAATATTGTGCTCTCAGAATCTGAATCTGGGGCCTGGATCACAACCTGCCAAAAATAGCAAATTCGCATGTCACCAGGAAAAAAGCGTCATCAGGCCTAGAATCCTGCAAGGACTCATATTGTATGCTCTGAACTACCCCAAACTGTCAGGAGACCAACTCAAACCGTGCCTCCTAAAAAGTAGTAATACCTATATGTATACATCTCTCTCAAAAATGCATGGAAACCAAGTAAACTATGACTCTAAACTAAGCAACCTTGTACTAATCACGTACTCGCCTCATGTGTGAACCAACCTCCTCAAAATAAGTGTTAAAACCCTAGGAAAATCCCAGTATGCCAACCAAAGTGTTGCATGTTGGCTCTTAACCCTCAAGACTTTCAAGGGTGAAAATCTAGGGGTTAACACACCCTCAATGTTAGAAGCCTACAAAATTAGTGGTGCACCCCCCTAGTCTACTATACTAGACTACCGCACCATCATCTACAAGCCATCACACTGCATGAAATCAATGTTATACGAATTTGTTGAGTGTGTCATGTTGTTGTAACTAAAGCACCCAAATCTACCACACATGTGCCCATCCATGTAGAAGACTCTATATGAAATGCACTAATATAACATATAATTGCAATGGTTTTATGAATATGGGATCATGCAAACTTCGGAGCTATTTTGAGGTTGCTTTTTGTTCTTTTCAAGACAAAATGACATCTATTTTTTATATTCAAAAGTTGCTTGACTAGCAAGCAAGTGTGAGACTGCATGTTGTTTAACTCTTAGAGTTAGGTTATTTCAATGGATGAGGGCTCTTATATCATACTTGAGCTAAGTAATAGGACACGGCCCCTAGGGTTCCATGTTTGTATTTTGCATGTTAGACACAGACATGATAGGACACATGTCTGACATGTGCCCTAGACATATCCTAGATGTTTGCTCTAAAAATATTTTTCATTGTTATTTTCTCACTTTTAGTTGGACGGAAAGAGCTCTTGTGATTTCTCATTGTGCAAATGAAGGGTAAAATCGAGATTTGAAGGGATTCCAAGTGTTATTTAAATGTTCTATTTCTAAAAAAAAATGGATCTTTATGTTTATATTTCATTTTTATATGTGTAATTTGTAATTTGTAATTTGTAATTTTTTTAATATATATATATATATATATATATAGTGTGTGTGTGTGTGTGTGTGTGTGTGTGTGTGTGTGTGAGGTTGACGTGTCTCATGTCAGACACTCATATTTCCATGTCCTTTGTGTCCCATGTCCTCGGGTCATGTGACTTAGTACTTGAGGATTTACTTATGACCTAAGTCACATGACATGAGGACACATGACACGGAGGACACAGAAACACGAGTATCCAACATAGGACATGTCAACCCCAAAAATAGGACATGAAGAGCACTATATATATATATATATATATATATATATATATATATATGAAAAAATATCATATATATGAAAAAAATTGCAAATACAAAAATGAAATATAGACATAAAGATCCAATATTTTTATAAAATATAACATTTAAAAAACACTTGGAATCCTTTCAAATCTAGATGTTATCCTTCACTTCCACAATGAGAGACCATAAGATCTCTTTCTGTACAACT
>ML800876.1:59872-80677 GCA_009831015.1 Picea engelmannii
ACCAACAACAATAAAGCCTGGGGGGACAGTCGGCAGTCCGATCCACACGCAAGGGCAGGGTATCTAGCCCAAAATCAACTCAAAAGGTTTCCACTCATCATTGTGGGTATACCTCTGAGTGATCCTCGTAATACATGCAATCTCTACACCGATATCAACAAAGCAGGGTAAGTAACTCTGTCAATATCAATGCAACCTCGTGTTTGACCCTTGTGTGAGAAGGGCTTTCGAGGACAAGATGTTGCAAATGGAATTTAACACTCCTTAACACAAGATGTTATTGTGTGTTTTGTGCTTTGGAGAGTGTATCTCTCTTCCTACTCCAAAGCGCTAGCCTAGCTAAATGTTGGTGTAATAGAGCCCTAGAAAAGAGTTACTAGGTAAATTTTACAATTGCGCAGTGTTATTAAGAGTTGTTGTTACTCAAAGGAAACAGATATGAAACTGATGTTGTATAAGACTTTGACCCAACGATGCATGGATGAGAATGAAATATATCAATTTTCGTTCAATGAATCCTATGTATGGGAGGGAAAGAGAAGTTTTCCGGATCAAACTTGAACTACAAGACACGATTTCCTTTAAAATACAAGTGCAACAAATCACGCAAGAATAACAATTCTCTATTGTTTCTTTTTCAATAATTTCAACAATTGATTTTCAATACTTTCGAAGACGAAAATGCTTTTGAAAGAAAAACATTGTTCACTTTTCAAAAAGAACCCACACCATGATAGTGAGAGTGCAGAAAATCAAAAGCCAATGAACAAGCAATAGATAAAAAACCCAAACCACTCTTTCAATGAAAACTAAAATAACAAGCAAACCAAACTGGTATTTTCAATTGCATAAGAAAAGTGATCTTTCAAAGAATAAGCAAATGATAAAGACAAAGAAGCTCAAATTTCAACCGATCGTCGGTCCTTAACCAAACAAGCACACTCAGATGTCGAAATCAGAGAGTATATCTTTGCCGAGAAAAGTCAAGGAACGAAAGTCAAGAACAAGTGACAGGAAGAGCCTTTGAAATCCTAAGACTATTCATGCACGGAAATGAAGACAAGAAAAACATCAATCAATGGTCCAAGAAACTCTTGTTAAGCACCTACACTAATCTGGGCAGTAGAAGATGCAAAAACTCAAAGCCAAAATTTTGAAAAAATGAGTTCGCAGGCTGGCAATATTACACAGTGCGAGAATGAGTGATTCTCGCAGGTGGGCTTTGATCAGAGTGCGAGAACCTCACACTGAACCTAAAAGCAGGGTGCGAACTAAGTATATTCTCGCAGGCCACTGTGGAGTGCAGTGCGAGAATGTATGAAACTAGTCAAATATTTGGAAAAAGACACAAAATTTGAAGAGGCCTCTGGACCCAGAGGGTCTACCAGGGTATCCTAAAGACTCACAGATTGATATGAATGGAGAAAGGTAAGGCAAGAACAAATGGCCAAGGAAAAATACCAAAGCCACAAAGAAAACGGGTTTTGATCCCCAACGGAGTCGTCAATTTTGTTATCGGACTAATCGGTAGGTGCAGACACTAACAGATCTCCCTAGATCCACCTGGATCTAGAACAAAACAAGACAGGACATGACTCTTTCCCTAAGTTTTGACCATTGAATTAGCTAGTAGGAAGGAATAAGTAACATACCTTTGTATCGCTTCCTAGGGTCTCTGTTGCTCCTGCTTCGCTCCGGTACTCTCGTGAGGTCAAGACCAAGACAACACAAACCAACCAAAGTAAAGATAGCAAAATATATTCAACTGTCAACTTATGTGTGTGATCAAGAAATTACACAATAAAGCGAAAATGACTTTATGGGAAAGGGACATGCCACTGTATCATATTAATTGAAAGTAGAAGATTACAACCTGATCGCCTTGATGTCGCAAGCTTCATTTCGATGGCTCTTGGCTCCAACACACACACTTGCTCAATCCTTGTAAGAAGAAGATCAAATCCTCTTGATAGACTTGCTAGAGTCTTCAAGCTCCTGTTCAAGCTAAGTCCTTCACACAATTCTTTCACAAATTCTCCAATGAATCTTGCTTAACCTTTTCCATGAGAATTCCATCAATATATAGGAGAGAATGAGATGGTTACTTAGATAAGAATGATCCCACGATATCAGGGAATCCAGTACAAGGATAACCATTTGAATGTCAACCCATTCTTCTAGAAGATTCCCTTCTAGAACCATCGAGAATTCATCTTCTTCCAAGCTTTAGAGAAGGTTCGCACCCTAGCTATGTAACACAGTGCGAGAAGTTCGCACCCTAGCTTAAGGCAGCATGCGAGAATGGGTCATTCTCGCACCCTGGTATATTGGCAACCTGTGAACTCTCTTCAAAAGTATGTTTTCTAGGAAGAGATGAATGTTAGTTTTCTCAGGAGAAAGTTCTTATGAGGAGCCTGAGTACACCATCATCAATACACCATCATGATGAAAAAAATCATGGGTAACACTAGGGTGTGTCTTTCAACACCGAAATCAGCCAACTGGTGTCTTCCTTCTGGAATACACTGAACTATTTCTCCTGAGATGCGCCTCTTCTCCTCAATGACAAGTCATAATCTGCATAATGATGAATTAAGTCGTTGACCCTTCCTTTATAGCTTTCCAAAACCCTAAATCATGTTGAAACCCTAAATCACTACTAAAACCCTAATTCACTGTTGACTTCTATTTTTAGCTCGTAATGACTTAAAAGCGTTGTTAACCCTTGTTAACTCAATGTCACTTTCTGAATATAACACCTGTGACTAGAGTGACCTCTAGTAACATTGTTTACCCCTCTTTGGCCCTGGCTATAGTCTAACGGGGTGGTTTAGACCATTAAGCCTCCTTTTCTGGAGCTCCTATTTGGAAAGGGACATTACACGTTCGCTCACTTTAAAATCTTTGAAAACTATGTTCTTGTCTCCATAAATTTTCTGCTTATCCCGAGCAACCTTTAAATTATGCTTGATCTTTTCCATTTTCTCTTCCATTTCCTTCAAAAAATGTGGCCTGATAACTGCTTTGTCTCTTGGATTATCCCAACTCAGTGGTGTATTACACTTCCAGCCATATAATGCTTCAAACAAACTCATTTTTAATGAGGCTTGATACCCATTATTGTAAGAAAATTCAACTATATGAATATAATCTTCCCACTTTGATGGTTAGTCCATCACATACATTCAGAGCATGTCTTCAATTATTTTGTTAGTCTTCTTTGTTTTCCTATTTGACTATGGGTGATACGTCGTACTAAGATTTAAATTCATCAAAATTCCTTTAAACAAACCTTTCCAAAAAATGGATGTAAATTTGGGATCTATGTTTGAAACTATTGCCTTAGGCACTCCATGTAGTCTCACAACTTATTTCATGTAGATCTCTGCAATATTTGTTGCCTTGTGTGTTGTCTTCACATGAATAAAATTTGTTGTCTTGGTTAATTTATCCACCACCACCATGATGGAATCATGTTGCTTCATTGTTCTGGGTAATTTAGTAATAAAATGAATTGTAACTAATTCTCATTTCCATTATGGAATGGGAAATGGTTGTAACAATCCAGTTGGGTGTATATGCTCAGGCTTTACCTTCTGACACTCTAGACACCTTGCTATATAATTAGCCATTTTTTTCTTCATTATTGGCCAAATGTATTGGCTTCTCATAGCTACAATTGACTTTCGATATACTGGGTGTCCAACGTATGACACATTGTGCATTTCCCTCGACACTGTATTTTTCAACTCATTGGAATTTGGCACATATATTTTTCCTCTATACGTGAGAATTTAATCCTCTTTCAGTTCATAATAACTAATTTTTTGTTGTAATGTTTCCTTTATTTTTAGATATTGCTGGTATGAAATCGTTGTTGCAATAATTTTATCTTTCATATCAGTCTTGTACAAGTCAATGGTTGCAATATGCATTTCATGATCTCTCCTCTTGAGTGCATTAACCACTTGATTTTTTTTTCCTTTGACATGTGCTTAATATCAAAGTCATATTCACTTATAAATTATGGTTATCTAGTTTGTCTATCATTTAATGTTGGTTGTCCAAACAAATGTTTCAGACCACAGTGGTCTATCTTGAGCTCAAATTTCCTCTCCATGAGGTAATGTCTGAACATTTTTAATTCATGTACAATTGTTGCTAACTCTAGATCGTGGGTAGCATAATTCCTTCCATGTTTTTTTTTATTTTTCGGACTTATAGCATACCACATGATCTTTTTGTGTGAGGATTCCACCAAGCCCTTCCTTGCCTGCTTCAGTGTACACAACAAAATCGTCATCCGGATCTGCAATCTTCAAGATTGGTGCACTTGAAATGATGTTTTTTAGTAGTTGAAAGCTTTCTTCACACTTGGAAGTCCATTCAAATTTCACTCACTTCTTTTGCAAAGAAGTGATCGAGCTCACAATATTTGAGAATCCTTTTATGAATCTTCGATAATAATCGGCAAGACCCATGGATGATATGACCTTTGTGAAATTTCTTGCGCTGGCCATCCTCTAATGCCCTCTATCTTCCTGGGATCAACTCTTATCCCTTCTACGGAAATTATATGCCCCAAGTAGTGAATCTTCTTTTGATAAAAGATTCACTTACTTAGATTGACATACAACTTGTGCTCTCTTAAAAGTTGCAACACCATTCTTAAATGTTGCTCATGTTCCTCTTATGACTTAGAGTAAATGAGTATATCATCTAGGAACACAATTACAAACTTGTCTAGGTACTCCCTGAACACTCCATTCACCGAGCACATAAAAATTGTTGGGGCATTCAATAGTCCAAATGGTGTTACCATGAATTCACAAAGCATGTATATTTTTCTGAATGGTATCTTGTTGATATCTTCCTCCTTTATCCTCACTTGATGATATCCTGATCTCAAGTCGATCTTGGAAAATATTCTTGCACCTTTCAGATGATAAAATAAATCATCAATCCTTGGCAAAGGATATTTGTTCTTTATGGTGACCTTATTTAGCGACCCAAAATCAATAGACAACATTCAGGTCATCTTTCTTCTTCACAAAAAGCACTGGGGCACCCCAAGGTGACACACTTGGACATATACACCCCTTATTTAACAACTCTTCGAGCTACATCTGCAACTCCTTCAACTTTGGTGTGCCCATTCTGTATGGTGTCTTGGACACTAGTGAAGCTCCTAGCACCAAATCAATAGAGAAATCAATGTTTGTCTTTGGTGGAAATCCCGGAATTTCCCCAAAAACATCTTCAAAATCCCTTCATATTGGATGGTATTCAATACTTGCCACTTTATATTTGACTGTCTTTTCCATATGCGCTGCAAAAATCTAACATCCCTTCCTGAAACTCTTTTTCAGCTACATGGCTGAAATTTTTCTAACAACTACAGCTCTTGGAATGCCTTGAACCTTTCCTTGCTTCTCTTCTTCATCAAGACATGCAATTGTCTTGTTGTAACAATCTAGGACAACATGGTGTTTTTCCAACCAATCAATGCCAATTCGACAATCATTTGAACCCAATGGTATGATGTTCACATCTACCTTTATGATGAGTCCATTCATGTCTATTGGACAGTCTTTTAACTAGCTCATCGATTTTCCTCTTACCCCTATGGCTAATTGAACTAACCAATATTTCTTATGCCTACTCCTTTGCAAGTGAAACCTTTCAACAATGTTAGAGTTTATGTATCTATGGTTGGCTCCATAATCAATTAAAAATGTTATTTGCTAGTTATCAATCTTACCTTCCACTTCAATCATGGGGGACTGATATTTTGTTTGCTTGTTGTCTAAGGATGCATAAATTCTTGGCATATTTCCTCCCATGTCTTCCACTATTTCAGCCTCCTGAATGTTGTGGACAGTCCTCATTCTTATTCTTTTTCCTTTGTGAGGGAAGTCCCTATATAAGTGATTTCCCTCACATCCCTAACAATGTACAAGTTGTTGCCTTGGCCTTTTCCCAAATGAATTTGTAGTCTTATGTTCATTTTGGTAGACTGACCTTGTTGATTTGCTTGGGAGTTGTTCTTGGTAAAAGGTGGCTTAAAACCTTTCTGCCTTTGATCCTTTTTACCCTTCATCTTGTCATTCCAAGCTTTCTGAAAAACTAGCCTTTCTCTGCTCTGCTGATAAAGATGCTTTGCTCTCCTTATGGCCTCTCCCAAAGTTTTGGGGTTATCATATTGTATCTTGTCACTGCATAAAGAAGGTAACCCACTCAGAAACCTTTGTATTTTGACCTTCTCATCCTTTATGAAGTCCACATACTTCGACAATTCAAAGAACCTCTTCTCATATTCATCCATTGTCATGGTTCCCAATTTGACTCCAAAGAACTCTTTCATCTTTCTTTCATAATAATGCTCGAACAAATATTTCTCTTTGAAATATCCTTTGAACTGCCTCCACGAAATCCTTTTCTCATCAAGGTGCTTGGGTTGCTTAAGCTGATCCCACCACATGGTTGTAATTTCTTGCAAGTGGTAGGTTGTAATTCTAGCTTCTACCCTCAAGGGGTAATCATCCAGCTGGAAATCTTTCTTCATTTCCAATAGCCAGGCCTCAACCTCTTCTCCTTTCTTGTGCTCACCATTGAAAGTTAGTGGCTTGATTTTCTTGAGTTCACCTTGCAAGATGTCTGCCTCAGGAATTCTTCTCTACCTACTGACATGAGACACACTTGGGTTGCTCCTGAGCCCTAAACTTCCTTGCATGGATTCTTCTAGTGGATTTCCTAGGAGAATGATGGCATCAACTCATGCTTCTTGACTTCCTATCATTCCCATGATCATCCCTTTTTCTTTAGGATATGGATGTTGTCACTTGTCTAACACTAATTTCTTTCTTGGTGTCAGAGTCTTTGTTAACTTGCCTATGCAACATATTCAGACTCTGAAGTATCTCTTCCTTATCCTTCATAATCCTTTCATTATTTGCCCTATAGCTCTGCACTTCCCTATTCATGCTTCTCATAGTTATAGGATCTTGCCTGCCTCTTCTTCCATTTAACTCTATCTCATCATTTCCCATGCTGACATGCAGATCTATGATCTCCTCTTCATGGTTGTAAGATCCATAGGCATATTCCATAACTCCAGTCTTCATATAAGAACCAAAGTTGTTATCATTTACCTTTAATTATGCAAGAAATGTGCATGTAATAATTATTGTTAGCATGTGCATACTATAAAACATTTCATTAACTAGATTAATGTTTATTCTTCATCTCAATTTATGAAGAACACAATGCAACAAGTCAAAATCTGATTCCTTAAACACATTATTTTCCGAAACTGATCTCCAACGACTGTACTCTTGCCTCATTCTGAGTTCTGAGCGAAAAGTTATAACATTCACAAGTTGTAATTTCCACTCACTCACTACTGCAGAATTTGCATTATTACTTTTTGAGAACTTTATTGCCCAATTCAAAACTCTGAGTGGATAGATGTCTTCTCCTCCTCAAGACATTTTTAGCGACTAATTGTTTGGTCAAATCCGAGCTCCGACTGAAAGTTATGGTCCAAAGAAGTTTAAATTGTTTTTCCCATTTTATCCACATATGCTATAGGTGTCTTCTTTCTCTTCCTATGCATTTTTACATACCCATATTCCAAATCTTTCTCTATGGTTGTCTTCTATGGTTCATGAGCTTTCCATAGACTGCTCTTGTTCCTCGAGTGGACTTCTAAGCAAGGAGTTATGCCCTCTAAAAGTAAATTGGTGCCAAAATTTTACCTTAACTGTTTCAACTGTAACTTTCTCATACGAGCTCTATTTTGCGCCTAGAGTAGCTCGTTTGATAGCTCTCTCCGAGTTATTTTATTTAAGCTACCACAATATTTTCAACGATTTTGATTTACTAAAAATGTCGTTTAGGACCTCAAAATCACCTTGCAAGTTTACGACATTTAAAAACTATAAAATTTCATAGAAAATTGATTGTCTTACTGTTATAATAGTCTTTAAATCTCAGTTGTCAATCTCAAATCGGGTGAAATATCAGTCATTGATCTGAACTCTATTGACGATCAATGTTTTCCTTTGGACGCACGCAACACTTTTCCAAAACTGTCGATCCTACCATCGACCATCAACCCTTTCCTTTAGCAACTGATTGCAATACATCGCTAAATCGACCGAATTGACTGTCAACCCATGACCATTGATGATTTTCGTTAATGGATAAAACACTTTATCAATTCAGTCAATTTGATCATCGACCATCGACCATTCCTGTTGGCCACAAAAACATTTCTCCAATTCGACCGACCCTACCATCGACCATTTCTTGGCTGGCATGGAAACTATATTGATGTGGCATGACACATCATCACCCTATTTCCTTCATCGGTGATCAACAAATTCTATTGGATTAATTCACACCTCGCCAAATTGGTTGACCTAACCATTGGCCATCGACGATTTCCGTTGGCGAACAAAATGCTTTGCCAAACTTGTCAATCTGATCATAAACCATCATCAATTTTCGTTTGTGATTGAAACACTTCGCCAATTTAGTCGACCCGACCATCGGTGAATTCTCTTGGCCAACTCCAACACTTTGAAATTTTCAACCAAATTCCAGATGAATTTGGATCATCGATATACCATTCAAAATGATCTTGGCTCTTGATCTGCTCTAACCTCTCAACAATTGAAAATGAATCTAGACAGTCGATCTGTCTCATTTTCCCAACTACCTAAAATGAATCTCGATTGTTGATCTGCTCAAACTTGCTAACTCCGATTTTTTTTTTGAAGTTTTTAAATCTATTGTAATGAATCTGGATCGTTGATATCAAAATCAAACATAATCTCAGCCGATGATTCATGAAACTTTTCCCAATTCTACAACAGCCATTAAAACACAAATTTCAACCTTCCAGGTCGAATTGTAACTCTGCAACTCTGTAGATTGACTCCATTAAACCTCTTAGACAATTTTGAGGCATATGAACTCGAATTTGCTCATGAATTTGGGGATTTTTCTCTCATTTTTTCTCCATTTTTCCTATGGATAGAGAATATTCCAATGGAAGATTAGGACGGTTCATCGGAATAGATCTCCTAGAGATATGATTGTTCATTGGAGGTTAGTTCCGGACCGTAACTTCGAATACAACATTGTGATGGTGAATCTGGACCGTCTGTTGGGAGGAAATCAACGAATGAGATTGATTGTGGATTAAGTGTGATCGTAGCCAGTTTTACTCCGAGGAGAAATCTGGATCGTCCATCCTGTGATGATCAACGAAAAAGATTGGAAGTTGTAGAAGCCCGACAATCAATCAGAGTCATTCATCGGGATAACAAAATCAATGACTAAGATCTATTCAGAGTTGAATAGATCAATAGATACGGAAGAGACGCATGGAAACTGACAGAGACCAGGACAAATGACATTAGTGAATGAAAAGTGGGCACGTGGCAGTTGTATGACGAGTAAGAGTGTGGCATGTGGCATCCACACATAAGTCCTTTGATGAAATTTTGGCCCAGTGGAAGCAAAGACCAGTGAGTGTGTCTGTAGATCTTGAATGATTAATGGTGGATATTATTTTAGGCTATCAGAGTTTGAAAGGGAGGTGTAAGCTGTCGGAGTATAGATTTCAGAGTGTTTCATTTGAGAGAGAGTCCAATGACGAACTCCGATACAAAGGAAAATGAAACAAGTCTGATAGGCCTATGGGTGAGTTGAGCCCCGATGACATGAGCTCTTGATCACAACCCACAATTGTATGGAGAGATGAGATTTTAAGTTACAAGCACCTGGAATTTGGGACATGGTTGTGTGGAGAAGTGCCTAGAAGTTAAGAACTAATGGACTGGTACAAGAACATAGAATTTTGATACCCTGTTAAAGGAGGATTTGGGCTGATAAAGATTTAAAGGATAGCTCAAGTTGTAGCTGCAACATAATTTAAATTAAGAATTATGCACTTGTGGGACGAATAGGCTGGGAGGTCATGAATTTCAGAAGTAGTCTCTCACATGTGTGAGAAGAATGCGATGATAAAATAAATCTTAGATAACCATATTTATATGGAAACCACAGCCATCCAAGAAACTCCAATGAAAATCCATGTCTCTACAAGAGGGGTCGACCCCTTAAATTGCCTTTACAAAAATTCAAAACATAAAAATTTACATGAAATGAAACCCTGGAAGGGTGGCATCATGCCCTAAGAGGGTGACGTTGGGCTAGAGGAAGTGACATCAAGATTCAAGATGATATCATTGGGCCTCCAAAGGCCAAGTGTCACTCTCTCATGTGCCAAGGTCCATGCTAAGTGTCTCCTCCCATCAAATCACCATGTGAACCTTCAAACCCTAGCCCCTAGGTGGCGTAAAGGGCTAGAAGGGTGACGTCTAGGACTCCAAAGGAAAACATTCAAGTGGGGGAAGGTACAATCTTATCTTTTGGTGATTCTAAGGTTCCTCCAAAGGCAACGTACTCCCTCCTCAGGGTGCAACGCTCATCATCAATGGTGTCCCACACGTGGGGTCTAACATCCATCTCATGGGCTTCCAAGTCCCTATGAAGGTTCAAGTGGCATAGTCCCTTCATGAATAGCTCTCACCTGCCAAGGTCCTGAAAAGACAAACAAGTACACCCTCCAAGGGTCCACGAGTCATATGAATCATGCCAAGTAAGCCACATCTAATAAGAGAACCACCCAAACATGTGCATCAAACCTCCCTTTTCAAATTAAACAAATGCTCAAAGACCTTATAAACTTTGCCAAATTTAGGTATGGGAGGGGTGTCAAGGTGCCCTATTGGGTAGGCCAATCCCCAAGTCAAGGGGTGTTTCCCAAGAAGACCCCATCTAAGTCATGTAGTGAGTATGAGGTGGGTTGGGGAAAAACTTATAGGCATGGGGTTCTTGACATACAAGGGTTCGTATTGTCTCATTTATGGGTGCCTTTGTGGAGGGTGTGTTGCACCTTGAGCTGTAATGCAACCTTTTTCCAAGCCCTTGCCATTTAATTTATCATGGTCTTAACATTGAGTACTATGTGCAATGGAAAGTAAGGACTACCACAATGCCACTTGAAGCTAGAAACACACAGAGTGCCATATGCAATGGAAAGTAAGAGACACTGCAAAATGATTTTCCTCAACAAGAGGGACATTCATTAATTAGTTGTTTAGAAGGTCCTTGATTTTTATGGAGGAGAAATTTATTGCTCTTAGGACCTTAGGGTGAGCATCTAGAAGGACAATGATTGGATTGTATCTTTTTCCAGCTACAACACCTATGGGCCTTTAGCCCCTTCTTCCCATGAAATGAGGTACAATCCCTTCTTCATGTCAATGAACCCAAAAACCCAAAAGATGAGGAAACAAAGGGGAAGAAGTGTGGAAAGTGGCAAGTATGAATGGGAATGGTATGATGACCCTTCAAAGAACCTCCATGTAGCAACCCTTTCCCCGAGGGTGAACAACTTACTAGGATACAATGATAACCACTGAGGTGAAATTAGGAAAACGGTATAATTTCTAAGAAAACATTCCATAATCAAGAAAGGACTCTTTGCAACATGCTCAAATGCTTCAGATATTAAAGTGACACTTACCATGGAACCAAGCTTGTTACATCATGAAACAAGACCCGTTGTCTTATGGGATCCAAACCGATGTAGTGGATGTTGCTCTGTCGTTGGTGATGAGTGGTGATCAATATGAATAGGAGGGACCTCATGGGCTCTGGTGGGGCTTTGCTGGTCAATCTGATTCTCAACACTCCATGTCTATTACCTGTGGGCCTCGAGACATGATCTCCTTGGTTACCCCTATATTGGGAGGTAATAGGGCCTCAATCACAAATCCATCATGAAGACATAATACATTGATTGTTGTATAGTTATGAGTTGTACATGGATGTGTCATTTCTCTTCTTTGAGAACCCTCAACATAACATCCTTATATGGGACCATCATGTGGATTACATCATTTTTCATGAATCCACCGATTCCATAAGACCATTGTCTACACTTGATCATGCCATAAGTAGGGGGCGTTGAGAGGGTAATTGTGTGTAGTGGAACTGAACTCTTTAGAATAGTGGGTTGTTTCACTGATGCATACAAAATATAAAAGTTGTTTACTTTGCTAAGCCAACAATAAAATGAAACTAAGGTCTAAAGGAAAAAGAGACATCTCCATGGGAAGCTCCTTGGAAGGTCTTCAATCTTGATGCTCGAGTTAGAGGAATAAGATAAGGTGGACAACGAGCTCCAAATGAACTCGCACATAATACAACCATGAAAACCCTACTCTATCCTACAAATGATAAACCTTGGATCAAGTTTACTTGATATGCTAGAAACCCTAATCTACTTACGGTTTGATGAAGCAAATGCAAGTGGACAATTGAATAAACACGAGTATATAGGGAAAAAAAGGAGATTTCCATTAGCAAGAAGAAAGTATCAGAATGAGAGTTACATTCCACATGGAAATAAAAACTCCAAACCTTTTATCCCCAAGCTTCTTTCTTCAAAAATTTCGTTAATCCAAAATCTCATCCAATATCTTAAAGAGCTCCTTTCTCAATATCCACACAAACATCGAGACAACGTCAAGTGGAATATGAAAATCTAACACGAGAAGAAAAAATCCAACATCATAACTCTATGATTAACCAAAATATTTGTTCAAAAGATCCATTATCATAAGTTTAGCCAAATATATTCAATAATGTGTAGAAGATGCCCTTTTTGTAGATGAATGGTGTAGTGTACCTAGGGAGGTACCCAAGGGGATAATGGGTGTAATGTGTCCATAATCATGGAATAGGCCCACTTGGTAGTTGATAGACAATAAATAGTCCCACTAGATAGTTAAGAGAAAATAATATAATAATAAGGGGTAGTTGGCATAGACCCCTAGGAATACTCATGTGTATTTATACTTTTTCATGACCATTCCTAGGTGTCTATGCCAACCACCCATTATTATTATATTATTTCCTCTTAACTATATAGTGGACCTATTTATTACCCATCAACTACCAAGTGGACTTCCATATTTTCTCATGAGTATTCCTAGTGATCTATGCCAACTACCCCTTATTATTATATTATTTCCCCTTAACTATCAAGTGGGCCTATTTATCACCCATCAACTACCAAGTGAGCCTATTTCATAATCATGACCACATTACATTCATTATCCCCTTGGGTACCTCCCCAAGTGTCCCATATATTGCTACAAACAATACATCCAACACATCCAATACAATGATACTCATGTATATTTATACTTTCTCATGAATATTCTCAGGGTCGATGCCAACTAGCCCTTATTATTACATTATTACCTCTTAACTATATAGTGGTCATATGTATTACCCATAAAATACCAAGTGGGCTTATTCCATGATTATGGCCACATTACATTCATTATCCCCTTGGGTACCTCCCTAGGTGTCGCATATTATCCTCCCTAGGTACATTGCAAATGGGCTCCCTGGTTTAACTTTTGTAAAAAAATTGAAATATTCATTCTTTAGGCGTGACCTCTTTGATCAAATTTGATTGTATCAAAGATGATGTGCTCATTGATTAAGTTTGACCATGTCAAAATAATCATGGGGGTTTTATCCCGTTTCAGCACAACTACACATCTTTGACTAGAGAAAGTTGCATAAGATAATTTAACTAGGTAATTTTGCAATTTGACCAAACTTCCAGGGATATTTCTAGTTTGACATATTACGTAGAGAAAAATAGGACGTGTTCTGAAGTCAACATAGTTTGTCACTTGAGTACAAATTTTGGGTGTTAACATAAGGCAAATCCACTACAACAAGGATAGAGACCATGTAAGTTTACGACACAAATTTATTTTTTGGCACAAAAATCATTGATCAATCCTATTGTGGGGATATGATGAGAGTTGATTATGAATACACTTTATGCAACTTCTAAATGTTGTATACACTAAATCCTCAATGCACACGTCACTGAGTCAGGGATGCTATTATTAGTAACACTGAGATCAACCATGCAATTATGATTAAACAATTAATCCACCTTGAGGGTGTTAGAAATAAAGAAAATTCTAGATATCCTATTAGAAAAACCTACCAATGAAGGTCAATTGCTCACCACAACAACTGTTGCATGTTATTTTGATTTTCTTCCTTGCAATAGAAACTACATGAGAAACCATCAATGGTGAAATTGCGTTGAAAATGGAGAGAAGAAAACACAATTGTGCTTGTAGGGGGCAAGCAAAGGCACATAGGTCCACGTTCTAGACCCGCAAGGTTCCTTGTACAATTGTGCAAGTTCTCTTCAGAATAGATACACAATTTCTTATCAAATGTCAAGAGTTGCTCTAGTGAAGAAAACTACAAAAAAAATTTAAAAATAGAAAGGGAGTGTAACCAACATAGTGTTTTGATGCAAATCTTCGTGCATATAGAGGCTACTAATAGAAAATAGAGAGTAGAGGATTGAAAGAAAGACCTGGACCCAATTAAACAAGAGTTTGAGGAACTCTTCCCTAGTGGAGTCACCATTTTATCGACGAGAGAATTGTGTGCAATGGGATTGAACCCTCCCATGACAATGGGTTGGATTAATGTAGACAAATAAAGGGGTTGTTTTGTTTTTCCAAGCATTCAAGCAACTAATCAAATGAAAATAAGGTCTAGAGGAAAGAGAAGAGACACACATGCGGGGCACTCTTTGGAAGGTCTTCATCTTGATGGTTGTAATGAAGAAGCAATGACAAAGATAATGAGCTCCAAACAAACGTACACACAACACAACTAGGAAAAAATTACTTTAGAAAGGATAAGCCCTAGACATAGCTTACTCAATATGATAAAAACCATAATCTATTCAAGATTTAATGAAGCAAATGCATGTGAACAAATTGGATTTGATACAAGTAGGGAAATAAAGGAGATTCACATTTGCAACCAAAAAAATATTACAACAAGGGTTACATTTTATGTTTAGAAAATGGCTCCAAACCTCTTCTCCTTGGGGGTTCTATCCTCAAAGACTTTCTTACTCCGCATGAGTTTTAGCACAATGACGTGACTTTAGCTAGTTTAACTAATGAATTTTGCAATTTTTATCAAAGTTCCATTTTTATTTCCAGTTGTTTCTATACCATGTAGACCAAAAGCTGATGCATTATGAAATCAACAATGTTTGTCACATGGAAACAAATTATAGGTGTTAATAGGGAGAAGTCCACCACAACAATGGTAAACACTATGCAGAATTGTGGTAGAAACATAATTTTGACAAAAATATAAAGATAGGATGAAAGTTGATTTTGAATACACTTTGTGTACTATCATAATGTCTTGTACATTAAAGCCCCAACACACAAATCATTGAACAAGGCATGCTAGTGTTAGCAAAATCAGTGTTAGCCATGCAATTGTGAACACAAAATTAATCCAATTTGAGGGAAATAAAAATGCATGAACTTTCTCAAGGACATTTGATAAATTCCTAATCAAAATATCAATCAATGAAGGTGAATTGATTACCACAACAACTATTTGTATATTATTTTTATTTTCTTCCTTCCTTTGATGTTTTTTAGATTCTTGTGTAGTTGTATTTCCAATATTTTATACAAAGATATTGCTGCTAGGATCCTCTATATTTTATTCACTGCATTGTATGATGATGCTGGTTGATTGCGAGTAACATTTTGAGGTCTTCTATAACTTGACAAAGTATCATTCATTTGTTTATGTTGAAGTGCAATGGGAGCTCATTAATCATGTGTTACTTAAATTACCTTTGCTCGAGAGGGACCGACCATTGTATGTTGGCACTCTGCTAAGAAACTCCAGGGGCCTTTCTCCTCCACTTATTAAAATAGTCTTTAGTGTGTACAACATCTTATATACCATTTCAATGTCCTCCACCACATCACAAGGGAAATGAGAATCATCCTTGATATTTTCAACTTACCACCTCAATGGACAACATCCAAGCTTTCATTTTAAACACATTTTTCTTACGTCATTTTTTATTGCTTATAAATATAGGCCCAACCACTTATATCTTAGGAATCAAACATTTTTATTATTTACCTACACTTGGACCTAACCAAACCATTTATTTATGTCTTAAAAATTCTTGCACAAAGATATTATGTGGCCAAAAACATATAACCTTAACTACTCATTCTTGTTTCAAAGAAGTTTAACATTTTCCCTTAATATCAACCACCCACTTATTTGTGTACTAAGTAAATTAAACTTTGACATTCTACCATATTTATTGGTGAACCATAAGTTTATTTAAAAAATATTATAAATCATAAAAAAACACATTTTTCCTTTAAATATGAACTTATTTGTGTATTGGGAAAATTAAACTTTTACATTCTACAAATCTTTAGAACCATGAGTTTATTTAAAACATATTATAAATTATAAAAAACACATTTTTACTTTAAATAGGAACCTATTTGTGTATTGGGGAAATTAAACTTTGACAATCTACCATCTTTATTGGTGAACCATAAGTTTATTTAAAAAAAAATATTATAAATTATAAAAATACACATTTTTACTTTAAACAGGATATGGATAATTAATACAAGATATGTTAAGACAAGAAAGAACGTCCCTCACACACAAAGAATCCACATCCGCGAAGAATCGAAGCTGTACTATTTGCATGACAATAGCCCGTGAGAACACATTCAACACATCTCCATTTTCCCATGTGACACACATTCACTTATTTGAGGCCGGCCTGGGCATCAACAAATGGTACAAGATAAACTGAAAAACTTTTCCCGGTCTAATACGAACTCAAAAGTCACTGGTCATGAGATCGATTCAGCAGCTCGCCCCACACACCCATCCCCTCCTCTTATTCCCCTGAAAAACCCACTGTTCACAGGTAATCCATATCCATGGAAACAATTCACGCGGGATTGTTTTCATGGCGATCTTTACCATTGAAGATCTGCTATGGAAGGCAAGGCCGATCTGTCCGCTTCTCGTTACTAATCTCCCCCAGCGCAAGGCTTCCATTGCCAAACGATTTACTCAAGCATTCGAGCTCCTCCTTTCGCAGAAAACCGATTCTGTCGAATAACCCTAATTTCGGTGTCGCCCGGGCTTCTGCCGGAGCGGGAATCAACGGCGAAATCGCAGCTCTCGAATCCGACGGAGGCAATGGAGTTCTTCAAGAAGACTTTACGAGCGGGTTTTTCCAGCAATTGAGCAGGGAATTCACCGTAGTTCTGTCATTTTTACCAGGTGGAAGCTGGTGGAAAGTAGGGGACGCCGTTGAAGATGAGAACCGGGGCGTCACTTTAATAACTGCACTGCGGCGGATATGGACGCTTATAGCTCCCGATAAGATCGTATTAATTGCTGCATTTTCTAGTCTAGTGATGGCAGCTGTAAGTTTTTAAATTCACGTAAATTCAGCTGCAATTTAGCATGCTTGTGCTTTTAGTAATATTAAGATTCCTTGTTTAATTCATTTCGACTGCAACTCGATTGTGAATGGATTCTTTTGGAGTAAAACGTACTTGATACTATACATTAAAATGCATACTTAAATTTAGTGAATTTCGATAAAATGCATATTTACCATGCACAAGGAGTACTCTTGAAAGCATGCATAATCTGAGGAATTTCGATAAAATATCCCCAGAACAGACCTTTTAACAGACTGCAGTGCAAAGCTCTCATAACATGCCTACGTGGAACAGCCCTAAGAGTGTTCGTTTGGCAGCTAAATTCGTAAGCTTCATGGGATGCTCCAGTTTATATGTAGGCCCCCAAGCATACGGGAGTGTGACACTACTGGACATAATCTATGGTAACCATGGTTAACGCTCCACCCTTGACCCGGGGAATTTTATTTTGGATTTAGTGGCATTTAGTTGGACAGTTTGCATCTGTTTTTTTTTTTCCTAGATGCTTCCGGTCAACAAGCAAGAGTACAACATGTCACTGGAGCTTGGTGGGAACTATAACAACACCCAAATTTCACTAACACACCACCTTATTTTCAAATGCCCTTGGTTAAGAACATGTGTTCCCAGAACATGTGTTCCCTCCTTGGAGGTCACAGGTTTGAATTTGGAGGAGGCTAGGGTATGTACACCTCCATCTGTGAAACAGTCAAATCACTGCACGGAGGGAGTTCCTTGCCCATAAATAAGGGTGTCTTGTATATCAATTTGATGTCTGGCTAGGCGTTCACTTAAAACTAGATTATTATTATTCATTAATTAAAAATGGAAGCATTTTTTTTGGGTTAAAAAACATGGTTAATTCTGATAGGGAGTTAGCAATGGGCAACATAACCTGGTTAATATACGTTAAATTTTAAAGGTCGAGGTCGGATTGAGATACACTGCCCCTGTTTTAACCCCATAGTCTGCTTGCTCAGCTTCATTTTGCAAGTATGCCACGCTGTGGGAATCTGCACTGTTTTGCTTTGATTGATATTTTCCAAGCAGTACAATGGTTCAATTCTTTTGGTGGTAGGTAAAGGGGAAGATTTTTGTTAATACAATATGTACAGTGTTACATCTAGATCAACACGACAGGGCCTCATATTCATAATTGGGTCCTCTCTTTGACTTCATAAAATAGGTTAGCTCATTACTAGTATAGGAGCTTGCATGCGGCTTGATATCTCAAATACTGTTTGACATATATTGATTTGAAACTATCAAAACTTTGGCCTGACTATCAGTCCTTGGCCCTTTACAATGACTTAGAACCAGATAAAAACCGTTACCTGTATTCAACAGAATATTATGAAGGTAGGCTTTCCCCAGTGTGTTGTCCAAAGATTCAGTTTTCCAGCTCTAGGGTAAAGTACCCAATGCCCGTTAACAAGATGGCCATCCTCAGGTCCTAACGGAGGGATGCCATTGATAACCTCTTGGGCCATTCTACTCTGAAGAAGATACCCCAATGTTTTTACTGCCATTGCATACAGGGCTGGTGCTAGCTGGTAACTTTGCTTGATTCACATCAAGAGGGCAATTTCCTTGTATCTTGCTTAGTTAATGGATAGATAGGTTGTGACATGGATGAAAAGGGTCTCCATAGCTTTGATGAAGAAAGGGCCAAAATCAATGGCTTTAAACATGTTGATAATGAAAGGTGATTCTATCATGTCATAATCATTCTTGGAATTGATTTTGATGAGCGTGGCTTTTGGACCTAGGTATTTGGTCCATTCCATCTCTTCTTTGACCATGATGTTGTTTAGAATTGTTAAATTTAAAGTAGCTGCAAGAGCCATTCTCCGGGAGGATGGCAGAGACCCTAGCTGAGATCTAGGGCCCCCAATGCACTCCTGGGGATTTGGTCTGGGACCAAACAGTCAGTGCCATGGCAAAAGACCCTTGTAAGGGCCCCCAATATATGACTGGGGTTCTTGGTCCAGATCCAAGCAGTTAAAAGCCCCTAGATATGTCTAGGGCCCCTGGAAGTGTCCAGGGTACCCATGCCTAGGGCATGGGTTGATCCTTGGTCTTGTACCTTGGTGGATAAGACCCTTGAGAGGCCCCCTAGTAGATGACTGGGGTTCTTGGTCTGGGACCAAGCAGTAAAGACCCTTGAGAGGGCCCCTAGTACATGACTGAGGTTCTTGGTTTGGGACCAAGCAGTTAAAGCCCCTAGAGATGTCTAGGGCCCTTGGACATGGTCCAGGGTACCCATGCCTGGGGCATGGGTTGATCCTTGGTCTTGGACCTCGGTGGACAAGACCCCATAAATGTTCTGGGGCAACCTGATCCTTGATCAACTATCTTGTTGGTGTATGACCCTCCCTGAAGGGGGACATGCCCACATGAGGGATGTATCCCATATACAGTGATGATAAAATCAAATAGGGTCACTTTGAGAATGAATGGACAAGTATTGCCCACCAGTCACCCAGTCACCCTTACCAAAACCCTCTTCACCCTTGCTTGTGTTTATTAGGGTTTTTTTTGTTTAATTGGCTTTAGGGGTTAGTAATTAAATGTTTAATTTATAACATATTTAATTATCACCTTTACCCTAACCCTTAGCCTAACCCCTAGCCTAAAGTATAAAAAGAGATCTACCCTCCTCATTTCAACACACTTTTATTTTATGCTCTTGAGCTTGAAGGTGGGCGGATCCTCTCTGTTGCTGCGACCCTCCTTTGTATCTGCTGTTGGAGCTTTTTCTGAAGATTTGTTGCGGCCTCCTTTGTGGTAACTGTTTCTGATTTTTGTGTGGTGGCTTGGCCCCTCTCCTCTATTCCCTTGCGGCTCCTTTGAGGACTGTTAGTATGGTGAAGCTCCCCTTGAGAGCTGGTTGATGCGGCTCCTTTGAGGACTGTTAGTATGGTGCAACTCCCCTTGAGGGCTGGTTGCTGCGGCTCCTTTGAGGACTGTGGTGTGGTGCATCTCCCCTTGAGGCCTGGTTGCTGCGGTTTCTCTTGTGGATTGTTGTGTGTGCTATGGCCCTCCTCCTGCTGGAGTATTGGTTGTGTGGTGTGGCCCCTTTGACTAATCCTTGGTGCGGCCTTTTTAGATATTGCTGTAGTGTAGCCCCTTGAGGTTACTGCTGTGGTGGCTTGGCCGTTGAGTCCCTGTTAGGGTGTTTTTCAGCCCTTGAGCTTTAGCCATGGCTTCTCTTATCAGATCTGACCTCTAGCTTTCAGCTACCTATTTTCCTGTGTGAGGGTTTGGGTGATTGAAATTTTCTGTTAAGGGTTTGACTGTGTGAAGTCCTTGTGGCCCTATCTCCTTGGTGGCAAGAAAGTCTATTCTTCTCTTGGAA
>ML800876.1:87306-98746 GCA_009831015.1 Picea engelmannii
AAAAGCTAACACCTTGAACACTTGAGGCACGTTAGGCCAAAAAAATCCCATGTAACCTTGTAAACTTCATACGAATAACCATCTAGGTCGGGGGACTTATCATCAATCATCTCGTTTAGAGATGCTGTCAACTCATCCAAAGTCAACACTTGTTCACATAGACGTTGATGTTCTAGTGATGGCTTATGATGGATAACGTCGATGCAAGTTTGCATGGCTACTTTGCGTTCCTTAGTCATACCTCGAGACTGAAAAACTAATTTGTAGTGATTGACAATTTCATTTTAAGTTTTGAGGGCTTTCATACTATTTGTCACTTCTTTGGTGGCAAAAAGATCTGCAAAAGGCCTTTGTTGATCTATCTCCTACTTTGATCCAGTGCAATCTGGCACGTATTTGTGCTCATTGAGATTTGTATATTTCTTCCAATTTCAAGAAGTGTCTCATCTTTTTCGCTTTGGCTTGTGTTTTCTTGCCATAAGGGTTAAGATACAATTGTTGAGACAATTACTCCAGCTTTTCTAGCACACCTTTATGTCTCAATCACCTAACATTGACGTGCTGACTCCCATAGTCCCTTATAATAGTAGTGACCCACTGATAACATCGTCCTGCCAAGCTATCCATATCCACCTCTTGGGCCCTCTAGGTCGCAATGTTAAATTCCAAACGTGCTCGACGTCTTCGATATAGGTTGGCTGCTTCAAGTGAGACACATTGGGCATGAATTTGGTTTTATATGCTCTAATTTTTGCAGCTCCCCAGGGATAGAGAATATGATGGGTTGACAGTCAGAGAGGGTAATCTCTCTTAGGACCTAGACAATTATTCTCTCGCTACATTCAAAGGAAAAGGAGTTTTGTTCAACTGGCATGTCTTAATCAAATTGCTTCATCAGTCTTTTGTTGCCATTCTTGAAACCGGACTAAGTAAACCATAGTTCAGTAAAATCATAAAAATAAAATTTGTTAAGTTCGTAGAGGCCAGTCTAGCCTTCAGGGAATTCTAGGCCTTTTGTTCCCTCAACAATATTTGAATATGTAACATATCTTCCTTATTTTCCTGCATATCAATATTATTAAAATCACTGCACAACAACTAGGTGGCTTCAAAGAGCTCCTCGACTAGTCAATCCCAAAGGGGTGTCTCTCATTAGCATCGTTTGAAACATGGATGTTGTCCAGCTCAAGCTCTTGGCCATCAAGATCAAATAATGTCTGTACGACGCTGTTTGAGGGGTTGGCACTGTTACTTGCTGGATCTGCACATAAGATTAGTCGAAATCTTACAAGTACAAACCCTAGGGCAACTCTTGGAAGTTCTACACATTGTCATCTTAGACTCTTAGTAGAACCTCCCTTCACTTTAGGCCAGCTCTCCTCTGGCACAAGGGGGTAACAAGATTTGTCAAATCTGTCGTTAAATCCAATAACAATTTTCAGACTTGACAAGTCAGAAATTTTGATTTTCTTTAGGTAAAAAGATGAGAAAACAAGCAAGACCGAGTGCCTTGTCCTTTGGGCAAATGGAGTCAAAACCTAACTTGACGAAGAAGCTCGGAATGCAAAGGAAAATTAGCAAGTTATAAACATCACCATTCCAATCAACCACATTGATGCAAACAACTAGTGAAAAGCTCTTAACAATGCCATTTCATATCCAACTCAAAATCAACCAGCATATGATATAACCATCAAAGAAAAGGGTGCAGCCAACAGTCATAAAAAATGTGAGTGAACAGCAACATTTTATCTTCATTAACAAATTCAGGTTACATCAAGGGTTTAGAGGGGTGAACACCTCTCACAAAACCCTTCTCTAATACCCCAAAAGAGCCCACAAAAAAGGTGTAACAACCCTGAAACTGTTAATTTTCTTAAGCCCAGATCTGATCTCTAATTATAATAAAAATAATTTATACCCAGATGCATGCACGGAAAATGATAAATTCCAAATCTGATTTTTATGAACAGAAATACATTGAGCTTATTCACACAATTTGACACACTGAATTTTGGGTAAACACCCCTGGAAAAACCCCAAAGGGAAAACCAGCAGATGAGAGATTTTATTATTCAGCCCACAGAGAAGAAATCTGGAAAACTATTACAGCAATTAATAAACCTGTACTTAGCTAAAAATTCCAGAACATCGTGCCACATAAATCTGCCTTGGAATCCGTGCTCAAACAGAAATGTGCCCTGCCTTGATTTGCGTGCATATCAGGCTTGGCATTTTGCCTAGCCTGCCTCAATTTGCGTGCAGATCTGAAGCTGTTCTGCTGCTTGGAAAATGCACTCGGCCTGCCTCAATTTCCATGCTGGCTGCCTGTGCTTATCCTTGCCTCGATTTATGGGATGGCTGCCTTGGGAAATGCACCCTAGATGCCACTCGATTTTCTCCCAGCTGTTCTCTTTTCCTCTCCTCTTCAGCGCTCTCAATCTTTTCCCCAACCAAGTCGAATTACCCTCTCAATCTTCTCTTTTACCATTATATCTCCAAACTCGTAATCTTCACCTTGATCTATGGACGAGATTGACTTAGATCAACGGTCACGATATAATCTAAAGTTCACTTTAATTTACTTTATGAATTTTAGCTAAGCCAACAATAAGTAATATGCTTTTAATAAAAGTCACTTTATAAAAATAAAGTAGGCCTAAGAAAGTTGTCAGATGACTTTTGCATGCTTCAACTTTGAGCTAATGTAGAAGTACCTGTTTGAGCTACAATATTTTAACACTCTCTTAGCGAGGAAGGTGTTCTGCACCACCCCCAACTTATCTTTGAAGAACACAAACTTCCCCTTTAACAAGACTTTTGTGAGGATGTCCGCAACCTGCTCATCTATAGAAATGTACTGAAGCTTCACAGCTCCTCTCTGAACATAGTCCCAGATGAAGACTTGTCATGGAACACTGGATTCTCCGAGAGTTTAATGCAACTCTGATTATCACAGTGAATGATGGTCAGTGACAACTTTTGACCAAATAATCCAATGAGTAACTTGTGAAGCCATATGGCCTCACAACTCACCTAATTGGCTGCCATATACTCTGCCTCTACAGAGCTCAATGCCACTGACTTCTGCTTCCTGCTGAACTAAGAGACAACTGTCGATCCCAAGCTGAAGCAACACCTTGAGGTGCTTTTCCTATCAACTGCACTGCCTGCCCAATTCAAGTCCATGTAACCCATCAATTTGACTCCATCCCCCTGAACATAGCTCAATCCATAATCTATCGTACCTCGAAGGTACCTGAGCACATGTTTTGCTGCCACCCAATGCACTCTTCTCGACTCAACCATGAATCGACTAAGGGTGTTGACAACAAAACATATATATCCGGTCTAGTGTTGACCAAATACATCAAAGAACCAATCAACTGTCTATACAAGGTGGGATCAACCAACTCATACTCAGAAGCATCCAACTTCTTCAGGTTGGTTATCATAGGCGTAGACATAGGCCTGCAATCTGTCATCTCAAATCTTCTCAAGATAACCACTGCATATTTTCCCCGTCCTAGAAAAATATGACCTGTCCTCTGCCACACCTCCAATCCTAGAAACTAATGCATCAACATGTTGTCCTTCATCTCGAACTCCGAAGCAAGATCTCGCTTGCACCCCTCGATGAGCTTCTCTGACCTAGTAAAAAATAGATCATCCACATATAAAACAAGAATGAGAGGATCCTCACCAACTAGAATGTAGTAAAGGTTGGGGTCCGCCTCACTCTTCATAAAGCCCATCTGCTGCAAGTAGCTATCGATCCTTGAATACCAAGCTCTGGGAGCTTGCTTGAGCCCGTACAATGCTTTCTTCAATCTGTATACACGGGACTCTCTCCCATGCATCTCAAATCCCTAAGGCTGCTCGATGTACACCTCCTCTTCAATGATCCCATTTAGAAATGCGGTCTTTACATCCATCTGATGTATCCTCCACCCCATCTCTACTGCAATGGAAATGACTGCCCTAATATAAGTGTACCTAGCAACTGGTGCGAAGGTCTCCTCATAATCAACTCCCTCTATCTGTGAGAACCCTCTTGCAACAAACCTCGCTTTGTATTTCTCCATACTGCCATCTACCGCATGCTTGATCTTATAGATCCACTTTGAACTGACCACAGATTTCCCTTCCGGCCTCGACACTATATCCCATACATCATTCTTCATGATGGAGGAATACTCATCCACCATGGCATCCCTCCACACCTGTCGCTTTGAAGCCTCTTCAAAGCTGGAAGGCTCGGAATCAATAATGTTGCACATGAGTGCCATATAACTGGAATACTTTTGTGATCGCCTGCTCTCCCTGAAAGTCTTCTTAGGAGCCTCCACATTCTTCCGAGGGTCTTTCAATGTCTGTTGAAGCCATCTTAGCTTCTTCTTTCTTGAAGTGGTAGTGGCCTCCTGTGTGGAAGGAACCTCCTGCTCTTCCTGATCTGAAGATCGAGGACCTGTAACTTGTGATGTAGATTTCTCTGCAACCTTTGGAGCCTCTTGCTCCTGTGTCTCTGCTGGAGGTAAATCATGTGACCTCCTAAAGGCCCTATCTTCCTCGAACTTCACATCTTGCCTCGCAACTGTTTTTCTTAGTGCAGGAATATAGATCCGATAAGCCTTTGAAGTCTCACTGTACCCAACAAGTATGCCTTTCTCTGTAGTGGGCTCTAGTGTCGTCCTCTTCTCTGAAGGGACATGAGAATATGTAAGGCACCCAAAAATCCGAAAGTGCCCAATCTCAGGCTTTCTTCAAGTGAAAGCCTCCTTAGGAGTCTTTCTCCCCAACACCTTATGAGGACTCCTATTTTGTGTGTAGACTGCTGTATTGCATGCCTCTGCCCACAGGAACATAAGTAGATTTTGGTCATGTAGCATAGCCTTTGCAGCCCTGATGATGGCCCTGTTCGTTCTTTCTGCAACCCCATTCTGCTGTGGGTTGTATGGAACTGTCAACTCTCTCTTGATTCCTTCCCATGTACAAAAGCTCTTGAAATCATTGGAGGTATACTCACCCCCATTGTCAGATATCGACACCTTAATTTTCCTTCCTGTCTGATTTTCCACAAGAGCCTTAAACTCTTGAAATCGACTGAAGACCTCATCCTTGGTCTTCATGAAGTAGATCCAGGTCTTCCTGGAGAAATCATCTATAAACATAACATAGTAACGATATCCACTCAAGGACACAACTGACATCGGTCCACACACATCTGAATGTATCAGATCCAAGATCCCTTTGGGCCCGCTGTCACTGCCTAGAAATGCAGTTTCAAAATACTTCCCAAGTGCACACCCATTGCACACACCTTGATGCTCCACACTAAACTTTGGTAAACCTGTCATGATCTCCTTCAACACATTAAAAGCCCCATGGTGCAAGTGTGCCATCCTCCTGTGCCATAACTCACACAGGTTACAACTGCTACTTTGAATCAATGCTTGAGCTGGTTGAAACATGAGCCTGTATAGCTTCCCTTGCCCGATCCCAATCACTTTAATTGTCCTGGAACTGGATCCTCTAGGATGGATGAGTATTATTCCATCTAGAAAAGCAATCTCATACCCTCTATCCACTATAGCTGAAACCGAGATTAGGTTCTTAGCCATTCATGGAATGTACAACACTTCCTTCACTTTCATCGGCTGCTGAGACTCCCTCTGAAACGAGACTGTTCCTTGGCCAACTGCTTTGACCTTGGAATCATTACCAAGCTCGATATCAAGATCTAAATCACTCTCTGATAGATCTGTGAAGTACTCTCGTACTCCTATCATATGACTGGAAGCACCACTATCAATGTACCACACATTGGTGGATATTGAACTCGAAGAGGCAAGCCACTAAAGAGAACTCCTCAAACTTGGCGGAAAACTCATCCACCTTTGCTGAAGCTGCAGCCTACGACTTCTTCTTCTTTTTTGGACACCGACTAGCATAGTTCCCTAGCTCGTGACATGCAAAGCAGTTGACTTTGCTCATGTCTCTCTTCTTCTCATCCTTTGAGGTAGCCTCACCAATGGAGCTTTTCTTGGCTCTGCCTTTGCCCCTTCCTGTAAGAGCAACATTCTCCTCATTATCACCTTGTTGTTGTCTTGCACGGTGAGATCCCAATCTCGTCTCCTCCTGCATAAAATCATCCCATAATCTTTCCCATTCGAGAAGATTCTCTCAACAACAATTCAACGAACAAAGGCATCCCATGGTTTAGAAAAACCTTTCAAGGCTGTTCTAACGAATTCTTGATCCTCAACCTTTTCCCCAACAACAACGAACTCATCACGGATTTGTGTGATTTTAGTGAGATAGGATGCAAATGTATCATATCTAGACATCTCCATGTTGTGAAGCTTCTCTTATAACACCATTTCCCTGTTTTGGTTGCCACTTTGATAAAGCTTCGTCACGGATTCCCACATCTCGTAGTCATTCTTCTTCCCGTTCACATGAGGGATGATATTATCCTTCACAACATCTAAGATGATTCTTTTGGCTTTCACATTCTTCTTGTTGAAAGCAGCCAAAAGCACTGCATTGGTAGGAATAGTTCGAGTTTTCTCAACAATATCCCAGAGCTCGTTTTCCTCTAACAACAATGCAATCCTTTCTTTCCAGGGGCTGAAGTTTGATGCCTCCTCCAACTAGTCCTCGAATCTCAAACCAATAGCCATCTTCCCTA
The DNA here is from genome assembly GCA_009831015.1 of Picea engelmannii. Classification (NCBI taxonomy): domain Eukaryota; kingdom Viridiplantae; phylum Streptophyta; class Pinopsida; order Pinales; family Pinaceae; genus Picea; species Picea engelmannii. The sequence continues at coordinate 93,998 of ML800876.1, forward strand.
CCTGACTCATACACTGAGCTCACAACCTTTTGCTGAAAATAAACCTGCAAATCTCTGCAGATCCCTGTGCCAAAGTCTTTGGTTTTCTTTCAGAGATGAAGCTTTGATACCATGTTAATTTTCTTAAGCCTAGATTTGATCTCTAATTCCAATAAAAATAATTTATACCTAGATACATTGAACTTATTAACAACACATGCACAGTGGAAAATGAAAACCAATCACACAATTTGACACACTGAATTTTGGGTAAACACTCCTGGAAAAACCCCGAAGGGAAAACTAACAAATGAGAGATTTTATTGATTCGGCCCACAGAGAAGAAATCTGGAAAATTATTACAGCAATTAATGAACCTATACTTAGCTCAAAAATCTAGAAAATCGTGCCACATAAATCTTCCTTGGAATTCGTGCACAAACAACAATGCACTCTGTTCCGATTTGCGTGCAAATCAGGCTTGGAATTGCACCCACCTTGCCTCGATTTGCATGCAGATCTGAAGCTGTTATGCTGTTTGAAAAATGCACCTAGCCTGCCTCGATTTGTGTGTTTGCTACCTGTGCTTATCCCTACCTTGATTTGCGTGCTAGCTACCTTGGGAAATGCACCCTAGCTGCCACTCGATTTTCTCCCAGCTGTTCTCTTTTCCTCTCCTCTTTAGTGCTCTCAATCTTCTTCCCAACCAAATCGAATTACCCTTTCAATCTTCTCTTTTACCATTATATCTTCAACCTCATAATCTTCACCTCGATCTACGAATGAGATCGACTTAGTTCAACGGTCACACTATAATCTAAAGTTCACTTTAATTTACTTTATGAACTTTAGCTAAGCCAACATTTATTAGTTATTAATTAATGTGCTTTTGATAAAAGTCACTTTATAAAAATAAAGTAAGCCTGAGAAAGTTGTCGGACGATTTCTGCATGCTTCGACTCCGAGCCAATGCAAAAGCACCTGTCCGAGCTACAATATTTTAACAGAAACAATAGACATACCAGCTGAAAATGAAGTGGCATCCCTAGCGCAAATGTGATCAATAGCCCAACAAAATAAACATTCTTTCACCAACATGTAATACCCCAGTTTTGATTCCCCATATTAAATAATGTATTTTGTTGTTAATTTATGAAAGGTCAGAGTGCCCAAACAATTAAAATAGGCCAGCGTGCGTAGGAAATGTAATGTTTTGATCATTATTAATAATAAAATACATCGTTGGCTGCTAGACGGACAAGGACAAGAGTTATAAGGGGCTATGGTTCCACGAGAGAGGGGGCTAAGTGTTTTTATTATATTTACTCATAATTGTTTTAATTGAGAGAAGTGGTTACATGAGCTTCTTGGGGAAGGCCATGTGGTTCATGATTTCCAAGTAATTATATAAATCCATCTTTGGGCTATTTGGGGGGTTCACTCTTCATACATTTCTTTTCACTCTTTTACTCAATCATTATTCTTCATTCATTCTTGATCGTGGCTTGGGGAAGGAAAAACGAATTGTTGGAGAGGAGCCATTGTTTTGCAGACTGTAGTAACTATTGGTGTATTCCAACCATGAATTGATGCATGTATGCTTGAGATGGATGGACATGTGCTAAATTTTGCTCACAGTTGCGACTCTTGAGAGTCCCAACATGGAGATTCTTGACTAGATGCACTGGAGCCTTGGAAGGAGGTGGACAGCCTGAGGGATTGCGTGGCAGAGAAGGGTGTCCATTCTCTTGGGTTGTTCAGGCTAGAGAGAAGAGAGCTGGTGTACTTTGGATTGCTGTGTGTTGAGAATTCTGTGAGAGCTTGAGTACTGATTGGTTTGGGAAGCTTAGTGACACCCTGGAACCATCCTTGTGGATTCATACCCTTGGTTCGGGGGTGACTTTGTTGTTGAGACTTGGAACAATAGTGTCTACGGTTGGGTGGAATGTCCTTGGTCTGTAGCTAGTTGGTGATTCGTTTCATTAAAGATAAGTTCTCTCTGTCATGTGTTTCTATGCTTGTATATTTTTATTTTCGCTGTGTATTAATTAATATCTCTTAGATGTGTCTTTAATGTGCTTGCTTGCTAATTATTGCTGTGCATGGCATATCCTCCATTTCTTTTATGATGTAGTATGAATCTTGATAATTGCATGTGAGTCTTTCATGCTTCTTTATTAATTAAATCATAAATGTCATCAAAAATTTGAAATCAGTTCAAAAGTGAGTTTTGAAGTAGCGTGGCCAGCATATGGGTGGCTGGGTACGTTACAGATTGGTATCAAAGGTGTTGGTTTACAGCACTGGGCCTTCAAGGGCCTGCTACATGTCAGGACAAAAGTTCTGGAAGTGAAATCAATTAATGGCTTTTGAGCAACGTTAGATGGGGGGGAGTTTTGTTGTTTAAATCCTATCTTTCACCCCTGTAAATCGGATCCAAGTTGATTCTCCACGCCCTAACCTTCTAGCAATTTCCTCCATCACGATCAGAGCAACAGAAGTGACAGTTATGCCCGACAAGAAAGCCATCGCTCAACGACCGTCGATATGACCTCTGCGTGGGTTTTCCATCGTTGATCTGCGATGGGTGTTATTTCTCTATCCCACATGCATGGGAAATGCTTGATGGAATGGTTTATTAACGAAACAAAACCTTACATTACTTGTGTGCAACGAAGAGAGCTATGAAATCTTGCACTGGGCGTAAAGTTTTATGTCGTGGGGTCCATCATATCGAAAATCAAGAGATCGGACTATTAACCTGGAGAAAAACCCACGTTTTGGGGTTGAGACGATCTGGACCGTTGATTCGGTGTGGCGAGATCATCCTGGCCGTCGGTCGGAGGATGGGGTCATCGGAGTATTCTGGATCTGGGTTGCAACGAGACTCCGATGGGAGATGCTCCGAAGTAGCGAGGATCGTTGATCTATCGGGGTGTATACAAGAGTGATCTGGACCATTGGATGCAGAGGGGTCGTCGAAGTTTGATGGTTGGAGTAGCCTCAGATGTCCGAGGTGGAGGCACTTAGATGGGGAGACTCCGAGAAGCGATCTGGATCGTAGATCGGTGAATAGCCAGGAAGTAATCTCAGTTGTTCGTCGGAGTCCGATGGTCGGAGTAGCCTCAGATGCCCAAGGTGGAGGCACTCCGATGGGGAGACTCCGAAAGCGATCAGGATCGTAGATCAACGAATAACCGAGAAGTAATCTCAGTCGTTCATCACAGGTGGGTCGTCGGAGTTCGATGGTCAGAGTAGCCTCAGATGCCCGAGGTGGAGGCACTTTGATGGGGAGACTCGAGAAGTAATCTGGATCATAGATCGACGAATATCTGAGAAGTAATCTTAGTCGTTTGTCGACAGAGGGTTGTCAGAGGCCTAGAGAGAGGATGTGTTAACTGAGTCCAACGACAAGGGACTCCGAGGAGAGATCTGAACCGTAGGTCGGCATGTAGGTGAGGTGTGATCTCAAACGTAGATGTTTGTGGGTCCCACCTGAATACCCAGTGTGAAAATGAGAAGGCTAGGGGTTTAAATGCCTTGTAAGTAGAGACTCCGAAGTAATCTGAGCCATTGATCTCGACTTCGAGGACCATCAGATCCGTCGAAGTATGCATGATTGGAGTATGCTTGTCGGAGTGGAATATGACTCTGACGGAGAAGAACTCTGATTGCGATGAAAGGCTCCGAATGAATCCGAGCTGCCGATCTTGGTGGATGATAGGACAAGCAGATCAATGATTAGGATTAATTTCGATTTCAAGATCAACAGTGCAGATTGTCACATAAGCAAAACTGTTCCGTAGTTTCATAAAAACAAAAAACAAAGTCTGGAGTCATTTTCTTATTTGGGCCATAACTGGAGCAGATTAAGTCATATTTGGATGAAACTTATGGGTTATGTCCGTAGCGAAGAGATCTACAAAAATGCTAGAGAGGGTCTTTGTCCATTTATGCTTTGGATTTGTTAAAAAATGTGAAATAGTGGTTTTTAAAGATTTGGGTCCAGATCATTGGCAGAGGTCTAGAGTAAGCCAAAATTCATGGAGAGAATCCAGAAAGCAAACACAGAAATAACCTGCAAAGGAACTGAATAAATCCTAAGGGGATTGGAATTGGGACGCTGAAATAGGCCAAAATCCATTATTCTGGGTCACTTTTTTGAGATTTTTGATATTTTCGGAGGAGGAAAAGTGATCCCATATCAAATTTTATTTAATCGACATTTTATGCACTCATCCAGACAAACAACTTTGGTTTAGTGAAAATTTTCCAGAAGGGAACAAATTGAGAGAGCCAGTTTTGCTAAAAATTCCAAGTCTGGAAAAAGGAGTGAAAAAGGGCAAAATGGTTATTTCTAGATTACTGCAGTTTTTGATTGGCTCATCAGATTGCAAATCTGAGAGTTGTGATGAATTCCTTATCATTATTATTATCTATGCCTCATATAAAAGTTTCTCTACTTCCTGGCATATTTTCTTCCGCAGTTGACCGAAGTTGGCATTTCAATAAAATTACACTAGTGGAGAAAATGCACAAATGGGGTGAAAGTGGTTTTTTCAAGAAGCCATATCTTTCAACTTAGAGATTGGATCGGAGCATGAGTACAATCGTTGGAACGCTGGTTCAGAGGAGAATATTATGAAATTATTAAAATTTGGAGAATTGTGATACAAATATTCATAAATTGAGCAGAAAAAGGACCTATAACATTAATTGACAAATTTTTATGATATGCATATTTCTAACAAAAATGGTTGCTTGCACATT
>ML800876.1:152588-170345 GCA_009831015.1 Picea engelmannii
AAATATTGTAACTGCAAAGAGTATTCTTATTATTATTGATATATTATTCATAGGATCAATCCCCATTGTGGATTGATCATGTCGGTTATTGTAATAGGACCAAGTCCCCTTTTGCGGATTGGTCAAAAGACAATTGTAATAGGTAGAATAAGAAGTCGGCCCCAACAGTTATTAAAGAGACCCAAAAATATAATAAAGGTGGGTTTACCCACCCAGTTTGAGAAGTCAGCCCTGCGAGTGAAGAGACACTTCACACGTGCCAGACTTGTATAAATAAAGGAGGCTAGCGCCTCACTTAGACACAACTCACTTGCTCAGTTTGAGAGACAAGTTCGGATCTACTGTGGGAGAAGGAGGAGAGAGAGAGTGGTGCATATCTAGGAGAGGACTTTCTGTATTAGCATAAAAGATCTCTTGGCATTGTATTGGCTATTTATATTAAGAAAGTTTTGCTGGGTTTTCTTCCCCTAGAGGGTTTCCCAGGATAAATGCTGTGTCTCTTGTGATTGTGTATTTCTCAGTGATCTTGGATTATGCTATTGTTATCTAATGAAATGCAAACATCTATAATAATGGCTTAAACATTAACAGTTACAAGTCCAGTTGTCATGCCATATATTATAACTATCCTCTTCAAATTTTCAATAAATTGTATGAGTCATTCGTTCATAGCTCAGTATATATTTAGTTTCAAGATATATTGTCTTTTATGGCTAAATGCTTATGACTCGTATCTAATCTGTTTAAATGAAATCATAGCAACTATAAGGTTCACTATGAGTGGTATCAAAGCTCTTTTATAGGCCTGAACATTCAAATCCCATTGACAGCATTTCTGTCTGTTTGACCTCACTCCATTCTCTCAGTGGTCATTCATTTCCCTTTTTCTGTAACATTTCCTCACTTTTTCTCACTGTTCCCTCCATAAACTGTCTTTGTTTGCTGCACTCCATTTTTTCTGCTGCGTCTGTGCCTTCACCACTCCCATTTCTTACATATTCGACTTCAATTTCACAAAGAAAACAAAAAACATATTTAAATAAATAATCAAAATAAAGGTGTGTTTAATGTCTTCATCATTTCATACTGGACTATGTCCATCCTGCTTTGCCTTATGGTCTAGCCTTTCGACTAGCATTCCTTGTGGTTCAATATTTCCACAAGTCCATCCTGCTTGCCTCATTTTTTATTGCCTTATGGTCCAGCTTTTTGACCAGCATTCCATGCTGTTCAATATTTCCAATGGTCTTGCCGCTGTTCCTTAGGACATCATTTCTGCTGGCATTCCTTATTGTCCAGCACTACCTATTTGAAAATCTTGTGTTTGGAGAAATTCAAAGAATGATCATCATGGAGTGGCCATTCACTGGACATTGATAAAATAATCTTATCTGCCAAAAAGCACACTGCTGCCAGTCTGAACAATAATTCTTGATGGAATCAAGAATTGATGATATCTCTGTTGAAAAATATGCTGAAGTGAGACTCTCGGGAATGACTATGGACATATGCTGTCACCAGTAACAGGTCAAGATTATGCCTATTTAAATATAATGCTGTTGAATTGCTGAAGGAAAATTTATGTATTGTGGGTGTGGACTGCCAGAAAATAATATTTCTGCCAGTCTGGATAAATATTGTTGTTATTGGTGGTTCTGCTGCTGATGCACATATGAGACTCGTCCTTTCCTTATGCTTGCCATCTCCTCTCAGCAATGCCAGTTTAACTTCCTTGTGAATTAATTTCAGAAATTGTAATCACTGTTTATGCTGGTGTGTTGCTGCCTGAGTTTCTGCCACCTATTGGGATGTGAGCTGCTGAAGTAATGTTGGCAGCATGATTTGGACAGCCAAAATTATGGGTGTGGGTCCAGCACTGTCGTTCTTCTTAAAATTTACAGCCAGCTTCGCCCATATAAACCTATGTTATGATTACTTTTTCCACAACATTTTATCTGTGGATATGGATGTTAGATTTTGTAGCTTGGAGGTACTTCTACATTGCCGGTGCTCAGCATGTAGAAGAGACCAAGCAAATGTCTCTCTCTAGTGACTTTATAAAGTGAGTTTATAAAGTCAAGTTGGGCCTTTTAATATTTAATGGGTAAAAGTGACTTTATAAAGTCAAGTTGGGCCTTTTAATATTTAATGGGTAACAGTGACTTTATGAAGTGTGGGTCACTTAAGTGATATAAGTGAACTCAATGGACGATCAAGTCATGACTGTTGATCTCGAGAGGGCAAGATTTGATCTTGACCGTCAATCTCTTTGGAAGACCAAGGGTTAGGGCAGTTACACATTAAAGATGCATAAAAACAGCTTGAGAGAGAAGAGGGGGTGCACCTTTTGAGGAGAGGTTGAGAGGAATGTGAAGAGTCACTCATATTCCAAGAGAGACCAAGAGAGGTTGAGCTGAGGAAAAAGGAGAAACAGCAAGAGAGGGCGCACTTTCCAAGAGGGAAAGAGGGAATGCATCCCTAGACAGATATCCAGCATTAAGTACAGTTCCGTACAGCAAAGGAGGGCTGTACAGTATGGACTTTACAGTCTGGGCAGCATTTAATAGGCACAGATTTTGAGGCCGAGTACAAGCTCGAAATTCTAGGCAGAGATTCCTGCTGGAAGATCTGTACAGCAAAGTATTGTTTCGTACAGAGGCTGGGCACGAAAACTGAGATACATTTTTCCGCTGTTTTGACTGTACAGATTGTACAGTTTGTACAGAAATCTAGCTCAGAGATGGAGGTAGTGAAGAGAAGAAATCTAAGTGGAGGTTTTGCACAGTTTTCGAGATAAGTACAAGTGTATTAATGGCTGGAAAGAGTTTGCTGTTTTATCTGTAACTTTTTCTGTGAGCTAATAGTAAAAGAAGACTCTCTTGGATTGGTTTTCCCCTTGTGGGTTTTACCAGGGTCATTGCCTAGAAATTTTCTGTGTTAAATGTGTGAATGTGTCTGCTGTTCATTTATATTTCTGCTGCTATATTTTCCATATCTTAGTTATTCTGTGTTTCTGCCCATAAAGTACAATAGTTTACTGAAGTCTTTATTGGAGGTTAAAATCTGTTTGTTGGAACTTGGCTAAGTGTTTGTCTAGTTATTTCAACAATGGATCCTTAACCAAAACTTAAATTTGGGTGTTAGACATGTTATCCCCCCATGCCTAGGATAACTAGAGGAGATCATGTCTCGTGGCCCGCAACAGAGAACATGATCCCGACCATGATGATGATCAACATGTCCATAGATGGCAGCCCAACAACGCCCCTCATTCACCTTTATAGTGACAGGTCAACCAAGGCTCATCACATCCAAGCAACCCAGAGTATGGGAGATGGTAAGCCATCGTCACTATGAGGTATGTTAGTCCTTCTTTCATGCAAAGTATTATGCTTAATTTGTTGGACACGTGGTTGAGGATCTTTGGTTGAAGTTGGATAATGGATCACTAGCCCGGGAAATTGTGTTAGTTGCCTTGTTTCACCTTGGTGGTTAGCTTCTATGCCCTAGTTGTGTGTTGTCACCGCCCAGGGAAAAGGGATACTACTGGGGGGCCCTCGCAAGGGTAACGTTCTGTTCCCCACCATACTTAACACTTTCCATCCTGGAGCCTCTCATAGTGTACTAAACTTCAGTAATGGGTCATGGTCCATTCTCTCATGAGAAGAGGGGCTAAAGGCCGAGAGGTTGATTGCAACTGTTATTAAAAGAATAAGAAAATGATTCTAAAGAAAGAAAGGAATGATAGCAACGAGTCCCAAAAGCCAATCCAAACTTGAACTCTACCCTTTCAGTGCTCACCTCGATCCCAAATATCAATGCTATAGCTTGAAACCTTATAAAAGGGGACTTGCAAATATGATAAGCAGACTAGTAAGAAGGCAGATGAAGGGGGATTGGAAAAAGATAGCGCTTAAGAATGAGGTAACTCAAGAGCAAGCACAGCCTCCACAAAGGCGCTTATAGAAATGGATTAAACGACATCATAAGCCATGAAGTTGTAATGTTCCTAACTTGGCTAGTCTAGGTAATGCTGTTAAACTATCAAATTCACTGTCTGATCTGATACTCTGGGGGTTTCTGGATGCGTTTGAGTTAATGTTTTAACATGCTTGGTGATTTTCGCATGTGTGTCATTCAATTAATGTTTAGGCAGAATATATGATGCATAAAGAATAAGGAACAAACACCATCTCATTCATATGTATTATGAGGGAAAATAGTAGGAAATACAATAATGTACTGAAAGCAGATGAAATCGTCACCTAGATCTCGTGGATCATCAATGGAATACAAGTAACTAATACAAAATACCCGTGATTAGAATATCAAGGTAGATCTGCGCGTGCACAAATAGATTGACAAAAGATGCAGCTCCAGAAACTCACGACAACTGTTGCAACTATGGAAAACTCATCCTGGTGGCTATACTCGACAAAATCACTTGGAAACTGTTCGAAACTGAGCATCCTGGCCTCTAGGCTACTATTGATGATTGACGGGTTGAAGATCAGATCCCAAAAGCTCTAGATGTCATCTCCTGGGGGGTTGCGCACCTCCTGGGCTCAATGAGTGCGCCCTAGTGATTCCTCCGACGGAATTTGTTGCTATATAACTCGAAATGTGCGCCCTGGCTAATGTGCGCATTGTATCTTGTATGGGTAGCTGTATCCTCCTGTGCGTTGACTTTGCTAATGTCATCTGCACCTGGATCCCATACAGATGTGTCCAGACATGAGATATGGTCATCTCAACCAATAGGGAGTGCATCCTCATCACTGTAGACCGGTCCTGGAAGTGAGTATCCCATCAAACTGTCAGTTTTCACAACCTGATCTAACAATAGACTCCCCAAAAGAGGTGCCTCAACGAATCACTAGCCAGTGACATGCTCTCCCCAATACTGAAACTCAATGGAAAATCAAAGTGACTTCCCCCTGCAAAGGTCCGTTCGTCTCCATCAGTCAATGAAATGCCCAGTCTTGTAATCCCAGGGTCCCATGCTAGTCTCTGGCAAGGACCATCATGCTGATGCTGCTCTACTCTGATCATGATTGTCTGCTCAAAGTATCCATACTGGATCCTCATAAGATGAAACAAACTATTGACCAAATGGACACCTAGATCGCATGTCAAATTTGGAAGTTCATCACTTCCAATCCCCACTAACTGCTGATGTGCCTTACTGGTAACTGTCGAAATCCATCCATCCTCATCCCAATGAGAGTCTGAATATGTATCAACCTCTGAGATATCCTCTGTCCCATGGCCTAAGATACTCTCTATCACGCCCATGGCCTCAATTGTCTGTCCCTGATGATCCACCCTTATCCTACTGTACGCAATTAAGACACTCCTGTCAGGTGGTCTCAGCCTACCAACTCTCCATGCCCCCTGCCACTGTCTACCTCTCCCTGTGCTGCTGTCAATGATGAAAGTATCGAGAAATGCTATCCTAACTATCTGCAACCAACTGTAGGACTGGAAAGTATCATATGCTTTGGTCAATCCCACAGACTTGACCAAAAGCTCGTCCATCGACACGCATGGTAAATAATCGCCTGTACTCATCACTAAACACCAACCATCGGGTACAACAATAGGTATCTCCACAAATTGCAGGTCAATCATTCTCCATCCATCATCACTCACGCAACTGCTGCTACGATGAAGGTGATCTCCCAGATCTGTATACTGCTGCAAGGGAGAGGAATCTCCATGCTCTACTAAGTACATCTCCTCCCTGCAATCCAGTGTGTCCCCCTGAATCCCACTGTACACCTTCATTTATATCTGTGAACTACCACTCATCAATGTATGCCCCTGCTTACTCGTGTGGTCTCCTGTATACACCTGCAACATCATGGATCATGGGTGTACTACTGGGTCATCCTCTACATGGAGGTCGACCAATCCTAGATCACAAATGGAAGTGTCCTCATAACTGCCCCTGGCTCTAAAATCCCCATGTGTATGTGTGTGCCCAACTGCCTCAAAAACCCTCGTGATGGGTGGTCCCTGTGACCCATGGACATCCTCTTGCGTCTCCGGATTGTATCTTTCCATACTCATCAGTGATCCTGGGTATTCCTCATGCTCCTCTGCCAAACCACCAATATACTCTAACAATGTAACTGAAGGATATATCTGACTCTCTGCTGAGATAGATATAATGGATCTCTGACTAGTCTCCTCAAGGAGCTCCTCTAATCTGGCCTCTGATTCTTGAAGGGTTGTCTGTGTGCCTTCAAAGAATCCTCGTGTGCTCACCAACTCATGAGTGACTCGATCCACCTCAACCTCCTGCTCCCTCAGTGCCCTGTGATACATCTCGCCAACCTCCAATAGGTAATCTCTATCCATCAATAACTGCTGGTAGTCAGCCCTCATCACAATCACTCTCTCCATGAGTGTATGGAAGTCATCAATGGCAAGTCCCCTATCTGAACTATCATGTGCCATCGAGGCTCTCCAACAATAACCTGGCACCAATGCGTGTGTATCATCAATGCATTTAGTGGCTTCCATGATCATGTCCTCACTCACTCTCAACTGTCCTGTCGAGTGTCGTGACTCCTGATCACAACCCTGTTGAGGTGCTACCTGATGCCTCTCACTACTAGTGTCAATAATGGAATCCTCAATAACACACTCCTCAAAAGATAAGGCACTGAACTGCCCCCTGTCCACTATGCTACTGAGTCCTCCTGTATGCCATTGCACACCACCAATTGCTACCCCCATTTGAATCGCACTGTATCCTCCTGTGCGCTCACTCTGCTAATGTCATCTGCACTTGGATCCCATACAGATGTGTCTAGACTTGAGATATGGTCATCTCGACCAATAGGGAGTGCATCCTCATCGCTGTAGATCGATCCTGGAAGTGAGTATCCCATCAAATTGTCCAGAACCTGATCTAACAATAGACTCCCCAAAAGAGGTGACTCACTCTCCTCATATTGATAGGTATGTATATAGTAAATTGGCTCCAAGTCATGCCTCTCCTCCTGGATTTGCGGATCCATATGTCCCTTGTGTATAATCCCCACACAAGGCTCTTCTATTGTATCATAAATGCCATTGATATCCTCATGTGTCATGACTGTCATAGGTGTCTGAGAAGATGGAAAATGTGTCACTGTCATCATAGGAAGCTCATCATCCTCCATACATGACTTCCTGGAAGCCATGTCTACACCCAAGGGTAGGTCATCCAACCTCCTAATCTCATCATGTCTAAGTGCCAACACATATGAATCCTCACAAGTGTCACCACTATACTGAAGTGTTGGATCCTCAACACTGCCTGATAGGGAAGATGAAGAACATGCGCTATCACCTTGTCCATCCAACTGCTCATGCACATCCTCATTATCATGAGCATCCCTATTAAGGTATGATGTGGAATCCTCAACATTGATTGATGGGGTCTCTTCACGATATGCACCATTAGCCTTTTTCCTTGGCACCTTCACCTTCTTGTCCACTGATACTTGGGGTTCATACCATTCAGGATGTTTGATGGTGCAAAAATCCTTGAATGACATGTCTGCATGAAATGCCAGACCAAGCTCTTGATACTCCCTCAAACAATCTGCAAACTCCTCATCATGTCTTTTCTGTCCTGTTTGTTGCCTCTTTGAACCACTAGCTCCATTAATCCCTGCATTGTTTTGAAGGCTTGCAATAGCCTGCCGCAACTGTTGTCGCCCCTGTGCAAGCATATTACAAATATTCCTCACGTTGTCCTCCATATCTGATCTGAACTTTTCTCTCTACTACTACATCTGAAGGTATAAGTGCAAGTTATCACCGCTGAAATTTAGTGGAAACAATCTGAAATAACTCATTGATTTTCCCATTAGGATGGCAGGAAAACCAGCTCAGATACCACTGTAATGTTCCTAACTCGGCTAGTCTAGGAAATGCTGCTAAACTGTCAAATCCACTGTTTGATCTGATACTCTGGGGGTTTCTGGATGCGTTTGAGTTAATGTTTTAACATGCTTGGTGATTTTCGCATGTGTGTTTCATTCAATTAATGTTTAGGCAAAATATATGATGCATAAAGAATAAGGAACAAACACCATCTCATTCATATGTATTATGAGGGAAAATAACAGGAAATACAATAATGTACTGAAAGCAGATGAACTCGCCAGCTAGATCTTGTGGATCGTCACTTGAATACAAGTAACTAATACAAAATACTCGTGATCAGAAGATGAAGGCAGATCTGCACATGCATGGATAGATCGGCAAAAAGATGCAGTTCCGGAAACTCACGACAACTGTTGCAACTCTGGAAAACTCGCCCTGGTGGCTATACTCGACAGAATCGCCTGGAAATTGTCCCAAACTGAGTGCCCTAGCCTCTATGCTACTATTGATGACTGACGGGCTGAAGATCGGATCCTGGAAGCTTTGGATGTCATCCCCTGGGGGGTTGCGCACCTCCTGGGCTCAATGAGTGCGCCCTAGTGATTCCTTCAACAAAATCTGCTGCTATATAACTCTAAATGTGCGCCCTGACTAATGTTGTACTGAGTCAGAAGGGTTTCCTCGGATCTGATCCAGAACTCCCTCTAGAACCCCAAATGTCCCTCCTTAAGAGCTGCGCATTATCTGGCTGTTAGCTGCACCCTGAGAGATTCCACCGTCAGAATCTGATGACTGGTGGCTCAAAAGATGTGCCCTGGCTAGTCCTCAACTGGGTCAGGAGGAATCTGCAAGATAATCTTTGGCCTTGTGCAGCTACACAAAACCCTCTCTAACTCTTGTGCCCTCCCTCGTTGAGCTGCGCAAACACTGCAAACTGGATACTCCTGAATAGCGCGGTGAAATACCTGGATGGTATCTCCGATAGGCTAGGGTGTGTCTCTCAACACCAAAACCGATCAATGGTGGTGGTTTCCTCCAGAAATCCACAAAACAATAGAAGGCCGATTCTCCTCCTCCTCTGGAAACTCTCTCAACATCAAATCATAACATAATCCTGAATTAGGTTGCTTTACCCTTCCTTTATAGCTTCCCAAAACCCTAATTCGTTGTTGACCTTTTCCCTCCAAGTGACTTTTACTTTATTTTATTATTCCTTGATTAAATCACTTAATTAATCAATTAACCATTTTACTTCTAAAAAGTGATTTATCCATCCTTATGGCTTCTCCGACCACTGAAAGTCACTTCTCATTATCTTATCCTGTAATGCTCTTCCTCCCAATTCCAATGAGCTATTACACTAAGAGGTTTCTCCAAGTAATATGCCCATTATGACCTTAGTGAATTTAATTAAGACATGACCCATAATATCTCAAAAGTACGGAAATCATCGGAATGCAACAGAACCAAAGCCAAGCTATGCGGAATGGATCTTGATGATGAATGATCCAAGTCGGGCCCAATAAAACCCCTCAATATCTCCCGAACTCTTTGTCACCCCTATCTGGCTACTCTGGTAGGCATAACTCTCTGTAATGTAATAATGTCCAAAAATGGGGACATTACAAAAGTAAGCCCTAAAACCATATCACTTCCACACTTACTCTTGAAGGGTTTCTTTATTTCCTGCTTCTCTCGGGACCTATCCTTCTACCTGAGTTCTTTTATTTCTTGTCTATTTGACACACCTAATAGGGTTGGATGAAGGCCCTCCCATACTTAAACTTGTCAACTCACATGGGGTCCTGGGCCGGTGTGATGCTTGAAGGGGATACTATGGTGAATTGTTTACATGGCTTATATCTTAAGTTACAACTTACTTTGCATGCTTTAAGGACTAATATTTCTTGTGAACCTTGGCTAACCTTGTCTTATGCTTTGCTTTGTTTTGGATGGCCCTGACATGGTTCTTTGAGGGATGTCCTACGCTTGTACCTAGGACGTTGTGCCTTTATTGCAGGACCTTGACACGTGTGATGGAGAGCAGTGGGTCATCTAGTGACTCACCTTCCTCAGACATCATCTCTCACATCCTTGGAACCTTGGGCGATGGACAGATGGGCTTGGTATGAGCAAATTCAATCATGATGGCACACAAATGGGTTGGAAGCCCATAGGATGGGCATAGTACCCCAGAGCTCATTTACCCATTGGATTAGGGATGTTGCAACAAAAAACAACCACAAACCTTGCAGAGACGAGATGAAATTCCCTCCAGCCTAGATGCAACACTCAAATCTTGGACGTTGGGCCTAGTTTGATGATGACGTCATCTTCTAGGGTTTGATGGAGCTAGGGTTTGGTGGATTCCTAAGGTGTTGATGATAGTTGGCATGATTTTGAGTGGGGAGAGACATCATTTGCCCTCGCTCCACTCCGGATTAGTGCCACGTGGCCTTTGGAGGCCCTCTCCTTGCCTAAAGAGGCTTGACGTCTTACATGTGTGGTTCATTATGGTGTATTTAGCATTTATTACATTTTGTAAAGGGAAAATGAGGGGTTGACCCCACTTTTATTTTGATGTTGACATTTTATGTGGACAAATATGCTAGGGTAGCTTCATAAAAAGGCTAACCCTCACTTTCATTTTATCATCATCTTTTCCTCACTATTTAGAGGGGGCACTTCTGAAATTTTCGACCCTTTTGAGGTTATTGGTCTTTCTTTCTCATGCGCTATGCTTGGAATGGATCTCTTGTGGATGGTTTGCTGATTTTGGATGGATATTTCTGTAATTAGGGTTAAATGCTCATGGTTTCTTGGATGAAGTAAGTAAATTTCTGCAATTCTATGCTATGTTATTAATGTTCATGGTGAAATTGCTATTTTGTTGCAATAAGTCTTGTTTGTTGAAACCCTAAGAGAGGAACATAAGTGCTTCTTTCTCTCACAAGGTTGTACTTGTCCAAAATTTGTGAATTGTCCTTGTTAGGGTTAGAACCCTAAAGCGCTTAAGTGCAAGCACTTTAAGATTTTAGCCCTAGACAATTGATCTTTGACCTAGTTGAAGCTACAAGAAGGGAGAAACGATATCTAGGGCCCAAAAATGCATGTACCCTAGACGTCCTTCTTCTCAAAGTCTAAAGCCTATGGTCCAAATGTGCTTGCACCTTAGGGTTTAGACTCCACGTCTTGGTTTCAAGTAGATCAATCTTCAAGCTTGGATGAATTTGAGACTCCATAGGCCTAGAAAGACACTAATCTAGAAGTAACTCTTGTGGTAAAACTTAAAAGCAATTGATGAAAACTCTCTTTCAAATCTCTCAAGTATTCTATTAACTCTACTAACTCTAACCCTAACAAACACACTATGTTATTTGCTGTTGTTATAAAAGTTTGCTACAGAGTCCAGACATCTAAAGCTACATTTATTTGCTGCATACACCCATCTAAAGGTGGCCTAACTCACTTAGAAATCACCTCTAACAATTGGATAATATTCTATTGGTTGTATGCTTAATTTTTGTGGTCAGTTTTGGTATTTCTGAGCACTAATTATTGCTGCTATTACAATTTATTCATTGCTGTTATAAGACTGGTTTACTGATGCAATTTGCAACAACCATAACAATCTAACTTGTCTAGTGTCTAAAAGAGGTCTTTATTGCATACATTAGCTTGGAAGTTGTTATATATATGCTGCAAAGTGTTTATTCCGGGCAGGTACAACAAACTATCTCATAACTGTAAATTTCCTTAAGACCTAGCACTGTTTACTTCAGAAAAATTAGGTTAATTTTCTGTCTCTGTTTAAAATGTATTTCAGCTAGGATTATTGCACAACAAAAATTAAAATGCACAGGATCTTTTCCAAATAAAGACACACAACAAACACATCACATCAACACAATTATTTTTGGACAATAGTCCCCGGAAAAACCCAATATGGGAAAAACCCAATGCGGTACAACAGATCTGGAGGTTTTTACTAGCAAAGAAATATAGAATACTTCTTACAGAAATTTCGCTCCTACTGAGATAAAACCTAGTAAAATCCTTCAAGACTAAAGTATAGTCTCTCCCTTTACTTTGGAACCAGATTTGTCCCATCAAAACCGTTCAAGATATGCCTCTGCAAAACCGTACAACGACCTTGTGAGTACTGCGTCAGACTATACGGATCCTCTGCGTAGGTGAAGTGACCTTTGCCCAATCAAGAAGATGAGTTAATCTCCTGTTCAAATGTCGTCCTCTGTTTTCCTGCAGCTATCCTCTTTCTCAGATCTCAGATCAAGCCTCTCTTTCTCTTGGATCGATCTCTCTTCATAGTAGTAGTGTGCCCTCTTCCTAGTTGACCTCCTGTTATACTATTGCGCAAGGGAAAACCCTAACTCATCAATGAGATCTATGGCTGAGATCTAATCATGGCCTCTCAAAGAAATGGATGGTCCAGATTAAAAGATCCATCACTTAAATTTTTCGCTTTTTAACTTTAGAAAAAGAACTCAATAAGTCAACATTAAATTAAAAAATCTAATGTTACTTTTTCCTAAGTAATACTTTAGGAAAAACATCAATACATCAATTAGGTAGTTTCATTGTCCTCTCTAGGCTGGAACACAAGCCAAGAAGAAGACCTTTGTCGCTACACTCTTCTCTACACTCCCTCTTAGCGAGGAAGGGATTCTGTCTCAACCCCATCTGATCTCTGAAGTTCTCGAACTTCAGTCTGCTCAGTGCCTTGGTAAAGATATCTGCCATCTGCTCATTAGTTTGTATGTAATCAAGAATCATGGCTCCTCTCTGTACACAATCTCGGATGAAGTGATACCTGATATCGATGTTCTTGCTACGATCATGAAACATCGGATTCTTAGAGAGCTTGACGCAACTCTGATTGTCACAATGAATCATAGTAGCTTCTAGCTCCTGCCTGAACAAGCCCAAAAGTAACTTCCTTAGCCACAGTGCCTCACATGCTGCCAAATTGGCTGCCATGTACTCTGCCTCAGCAGAGTTCAATGCCATTGATCTCTGCTTCCTGCTGAACCAAGAAATGATGCCCGATCCAATGCTAAAGCAACAACCTGAAGTACTCTTCCTGTCCTCTACACATCTTGCCCAATCAACATCTATAAAACCTGCTAATGCCACTACACCACTGCGCTCATACAATAGCCCGTACTCCACTGTCCCTCTGAGATAGTGAAGCACATGCTTCGCATCAATCCAATGTACTCTTTGAGGGTACACCATGAACTGACTCAAAGAGTTTACTGCAAAGCTGATATCTGGTCGAGTATTGACCAAATACATGAGCGATCCAATCAATTGACGATAGACAGTGGGGTTTACTTTCTTTGAATCTGATACATCTATCTTCCTCCATTTGGTAACCAGAGGTGTAGACATGGGCCTACAGTTCATCATCCTGAACCTGCATAGAATCTCTACTACATACTTCCCCTGTCCTAGGAAGAAGTGCCCATCTGTCTGCCAAACCTCCAAACCTAGAAAACAGTGCATCAATCCAGGGTCTTTCATCTTGAATTCGGCTGCAAGATTAACTTTGCAGTCTGCTATCAACTTCTCATCACCAGTGAGAAATAGGTCATCTACATATAGCACCAGTATAAGAGGCTCCTTCCCTGCAAGAAAATACAGGTTTAGATCTGCCTCGCTCCACTGGAAGCCCATCTCCCTCAAGTAGTTGTCTATCATCGAGTACCAAGCCCAAGGTGCATGTTTGAGCCCATATAAGGCTCTCCTCAATCTGCACACATGCGTCTCTTTGTTGCCAACCTCAAATCTCTCTGGCTACTCACATATACCTCCTCCTCAACAACTTCATTGAGGAAGGTGGTCTTCACATTCATTTGATGAACGCGCCAACCCTTCTCTGCTGCCAATGAAATGATTGCTTAGATTGAAGAATACCTGGCCACATGAGCGAAAGTCTCATTGTAATCAACTCCCTCTCGCTGTGAAAACCCCTTGGCCACGAAGCGAGCTTTGTACTTGTCCACGCTTCCATCTGATGCATGCTTCACTTTGTAAATCCACTTGGATCCAACCATCGTTTTATCCTCTGGCCTCATAACTACCTCCCATACATCATTTTTCATAATGGAGGCATATTCCTCCATCATAGCCTCCTGCCACACATTATGCCGTGCAACACTCTCATAACTGGAAGGCTCAACATCAATGAGCTGAGTCATCAGTGCCATATATCCAAGTCTCTTTGGTGGTTTTCTTCGTCTGAAGTCCCTCTTTGGAAGCCCTGCCAACCTAGAATCACTGACTGTGGACTTGTACCACTTAGGCTGTGGCCTAATAATCTGCTCTTGAGGAACTGCATCATGCTCCTCCTCCTCCTCATCAACTCGCTCCTGATGATCCTGTCCAACAATCTCCCTCTGAACACCTATATCCTGTGTCTGCTCCTGTGATCCTATCTTCTGACTCTGTGCCTCCTGTTCCTAGACTCTCGTGCTCTGTCCCTGTTGGTTCTCTACACTTGTTGGCAAATCCTTTGATCTCCTCAATGCACGTTCCTCCTTGAACTGCACATATCTACACACAATAACCTTCCTGCGTGCATGCACATAGATCCTGTAGGCTTTGGAAGCCTCACTGTAACCAACAAGTAACCCCTTCACCGCTGTGGGGTCCAGCTTTGTCCTCTTCTCTGAAAGGACATGACAATAACATACACTGCGCTAGATGCAAATATGGCTCACATCTGGCCCAGCACCTGAAAATGTCCCCTCATGTGTCTGCTTCCCCAAAACTATGTGGGGACTCCTATTCTGCAAATATACTGTAACACTACTTGTCTCTGCCCATAAGAACAATGGCAGTCCCTGATCATGAATCATAGCTCGTGCTGCTCCAACCACAGTCCTATTCTTTCTCTCGGCGACTCCATTCTGTTGAGGATTGTAAGGAACTGTGAGTTTCTTCTTAATCCCTGCTGCTGTGCAATAATCCTCGAATTCCTTGGAGGTGTACTCTCCCCCATTATCTGATCTTAAGACCCAAATCTTCCTCCCAGTCTGGTTTTCCACCCGAGCTCTAAACTCCTGAAACCTCCCAAGGACCTCATCCTTGGTCTTTAGAAGGTAAATTCAGGTCTTCCTGGCGTAGTCATCAATAAACAAGACAAAGTATCTGGAGCCACTCACTGACTCCACACTCATTGGCCCACATACGTTAGAGTGTATCAGATCCAATACTCCCTTGGACCTGTGCTCGCTAGATGGAAAGGCTTTTCGGGCATACATGCCCAATGCACAACCCTTGCAAGGGTCATGCCTCTCAGCTGTAATCTTAGGCAATCCAGTGACTGCCTCCCTCAAATGCCCCAAAGCACCAAAATGAATGTGTGCCATCCTCCTGTGCCACAACTCACCTATATCTGTGGTAAAACTTGCTAATGCTCTCCCTGGCTGAACCTGTAACCTGTAGACCTTCTCCTCTTGAACCTAAATCATCCAGTCCATCTTCTCACCTAACCCACCAGGTCTGATGAACACCTTCCTTTACGGAAAGTGACCTCATATCCCTTATCCTCAAGAGTAGAGACTGAGATGAGGTTCTTGGTCAAACTTGCAACATATAACACATCACTGAAATAGAGTGGTTTTCCGGACTCCTTCTGAAATGAGACTGTGCCAACTCTTTGCGCCTGTCATCCCCTAACTCAATGACTAGATTTATGCCTCCCTCGTGTAGCCTAGTAAACCACTCTTTCTACCCTGTCATATGACAAGATGCACCATTGTTTACAAACCACATGTCTAAAACAACTGCATTAGACATATAGGCTATGAAGCAGAAATCCTCCTCAAATGATTTGGCAAACTCATCCACTGCTGCTGAAGTTGCCATCTGTGGCTTCTTCTTCTTCGTCTCTGGACACTGTGATGCAAAGTGTCCCATCTTGTGACACTGTAAGCACTTGAATTTTGAGAAGCCAATGTTTTTCTTTCCACCTTTCTTTTTCTTCTTTCCCTTTGCTTTGCCTGTAAGGGCTAAACCTTCTTCCTCCTCTGCATGAGTCGAAGATGATGGTCCTCCTTGACCAATTCTAATATCTTCCTGCACAAAATCATCCCACAGCCACTGCCAATCAGGGAGCTTCTTCTGAGCTACCGCACCACGGACAAAAACGTCCCATGTCTTAGTGAAACCATCTAGTGCAATACGCACCAACTCAGGATCTTCAGTGTTTCCCCGACTATTGCAAGTTCATCTCTGATTTGAGTTATTTTGGTAAGATAAGGAATCACACCCTCACCTTTGGCCATCTTGGTCCCACGCAATTGCTTGCGCAAGGCCATTACTTTGTTTTCATTTTTGTTTTGGTAGAGGTCACTTAGGGCTTTCCACATATCTTTTGCCTCAACTTTTCTTGAGAGATGTGGGACCACAAGGTCTTTTATCCCATCAAGAATCAGGCTCTTTTCCTTAGCCTCACCTTTCTTCCATATGAGCAATTCAGCTGCACCTGTGGGGGCTGCTGCCTTGTCACTGACATGCTCTGACACATCATTGACTTCCAATATCATTGTCATCCTTTCTTTCTAGGTGGGGTAATTCTGAGTCCCTTGTAACCTGTCTTCCACCCTCAAACTCATGGCCATTTTCTGAAAGTGTTATGTTCAAAACCTCACGGCTCAAACCCTTCCTCTGCTTCTCTTTTATGCTGTAACCCTAGTGCAAAAAGCTTGGGCGCAAGGGAAGATGACGACTGCCTTAGATCTGTGCTTGGATCCTCACGATCCACCTAGATTTGAATAGATCTATCTGTGTGCTGCTGCCTTCACTGTTCCTGTTCTGATACCATGTAAATTTCCTTAAAACCTATCACAGTTTGCTTCAGAAAAATAAGTTAATTTTTTGTCTCTGTTTAAATTATATTTCAACTAGATTTAATGCACAACATAAATTAAAATGCACAGGATCTTTTCCAAATAAAGACACACAACAAACACATCACATCAACACAATTATTTTTGGACAATAGTCCTCAAAAAAACCCAATGTGGGAAAACCGATATAGCAGATCTGGAGGTTTTTATTAGCAGAGAAATATAGAATACTTCTTACAGAAAATTCGCTCCTACTAAGATAAAACCTAGTAAAATTCTTCAAGACTAAAGTATAGTCTCTCCCTTTACTTTGGAACCAGATTTGTCCCAGCAAAACCCTTCAAGATATGCCTCTGCAGAACTGTACGGTGCCCTTGTGAGTACTGCGTCTGGCTGTACGAATCCTCTATGTAGGTGAAGTAACCTCTACCTAATCAAGAAGACGAGTTAATTTCCTTTTCAAATGTCTTCCTCTGTTCCTTGCAACTATCCTCTTTCTAAGATCTTAGATTGAGCCTCTCCTAGATCGATCTCTCCTCATAATAGTAGTGCGCCCTCTTCCTAGTTGACCTCCTGTTATACTATTGAGCAAGCGAAAACCCTAACTCATCAATGAGATCTATGGCTGAGATCTAATCTTGGCCTCTCAAAGAAATGGATGGTCCAGATTAAAAGATCCATCACTTAAGTTTTTCACTTTTTAACTTTAGAAAAAGAACTCAATAAGTCAACATTAAATTAAAACATCTAATGTTACTTTTTCCTAAGTTATACTTTAGTTAAAACATCAATACATCAACTAGGCAGTTTCATTGTCCTCACCTAGGCTGGAACGCAAGACAAGAAGAAGACCTTTGTTGCTACACTCTTCTCAACAATAACCTCTTCTCCTTCCTAGACCTAGACCAACTTACTGGTGATCAAGAGAGGGGGTTGTAGGCTTGGCTACTAAACTTGCTATTTGATCCCTTGACGTCGCCAGGGAAGCCTTCCTTCT